>OZ024757.1:32017000-32027000 GCA_964016885.1 Eledone cirrhosa | reverse complement strand
GGTTACTTAGGGTCTGGTGTATTGAGAGTTAGTAGGGTCTGGTGTATTGAGGGTTAGTAGGGTCTGGTGTATTGAGGGTTAGTAGGGTCTGGTGTATTGAGGGTTAGTAGGGTCTGGTGTATTGAGGGTTAGTAGGGTCTGGTGTATTGAGGGTTAGTAGGGTCTGGTGTATTGAGGGTTACTAGGGTCTGGTGTATTGAGAGTTACGTAGGGTCTGGTGTATTGAGGGTTAGTAGGGTCTGGTGTATTGAGGGTTAGTAGGGTCTGGTGTATTGAGGGTTACTAGGGTCTGGTGTATTGAGGGTTACTAGGGTCTGGTGTATTGAGGGTTACTAGGGTCTGGTGTATTGAGGGTTACTTAGGGTCTGGTGTATTGAGGGTTAGTAGGGTCTGGTGTATTGAGAGTTACTTAGGGTCTGGTGTATTGAGGGTTACTAGGGTCTGGTGTATTGAGAGTTACTAGGGTCTGGTGTATTGAGGGTTACTAGGGTCTGGTGTATTGAGGGTTAGTAGGGTCTGGTGTATTGAGGGTTACTAGGGTCTGGTGTATTGAGGGTTACTTAGGGTCTGGTGTATTGAGAGTTAGTAGGGTCTGGTGTATTGAGGGTTAGTAGGGTCTGGTGTATTGAGGGTTAGTAGGGTCTGGTGTATTGAGGGTTAGTAGGGTCTGGTGTATTGAGGGTTAGTAGGGTCTGGTGTATTGAGGGTTAGTAGGGTCTGGTGTATTGAGGGTTACTAGGGTCTGGTGTATTGAGAGTTACGTAGGGTCTGGTGTATTGAGGGTTAGTAGGGTCTGGTGTATTGAGGGTTAGTAGGGTCTGGTGTATTGAGGGTTACTAGGGTCTGGTGTATTGAGGGTTACTAGGGTCTGGTGTATTGAGGGTTACTAGGGTCTGGTGTATTGAGGGTTACTTAGGGTCTGGTGTATTGAGGGTTACTTAGGGTCTGGTGTATTGAGGGTTACTAGGGTCTGGTGTATTGAGGGTTACTTAGGGTCTGGTGTATTGAGGGTTACTTAGGGTCTGGTGTATTGAGGGTTACTAGGGTCTGGTGTATTGAGGGTTACTAGGGTCTGGTGTATTGAGGGTTACTTAGGGTCTGGTGTATTGAGGGTTACTTAGGGTCTGGTGTATTGAGAGTTAGTAGGGTCTGGTGTATTGAGGGTTAGTAGGGTCTGGTGTATTGAGGGTTACTAGGGTCTGGTGTATTGAGAGTTAGTAGGGTCTGGTGTATTGAGGGTTAGTAGGGTCTGGTGTATTGAGGGTTAGTAGGGTCTGGTGTATTGAGGGTTAGTAGGGTCTGGTGTATTGAGGGTTAGTAGGGTCTGGTGTATTGAGGGTTAGTAGGGTCTGGTGTATTGAGGGTTACTAGGGTCTGGTGTATTGAGGGTTACTTAGGGTCTGGTGTATTGAGAGTTAGTAGGGTCTGGTGTATTGAGGGTTAGTAGGGTCTGGTGTATTGAGGGTTACTGGGGTCTGGTGTATTGAGGGTTACTAGGGTCTGGTGTATTGAGGGTTACTTAGGGTCTGGTGTATTGAGGGTTAGTAGGGTCTGGTGTATTGAGGGTTACTAGGGTCTGGTGTATTGAGAGTTACTAGGGTCTGGTGTATTGAGGGTTACTAGGGTCTGGTGTATTGAGGGTTAGTAGGGTCTGGTGTATTGAGGGTTACTAGGGTCTGGTGTATTGAGGGTTACTTAGGGTCTGGTGTATTGAGGGTTAGTAGGGTCTGGTGTATTGAGGGTTAGTAGGGTCTGGTGTATTGAGGGTTACTAGGGTCTGGTGTATTGAGGGTTACTAGGGTCTGGTGTATTGAGGGTTACTTAGGGTCTGGTGTATTGAGAGTTAGTAGGGTCTGGTGTATTGAGGGTTAGTAGGGTCTGGTGTATTGAGGGTTAGTAGGGTCTGGTGTATTGAGGGTTAGTAGGGTCTGGTGTATTGAGGGTTACTTAGGGTCTGGTGTATTGAGGGTTAGTAGGGTCTGGTGTATTGAGGGTTAGTAGGGTCTGGTGTATTGATGGTTACTAGGGGCTTGATGTACTGTTGAATATTTAGGGTCTATTTATTGATGGTTACTAAGGGCTTGATGTACTGTTGGATACTGGTCAGGTATATTGATGGTTACTAGGGCCTGGTGTATTGGTGGTTACTAAGGGCTAGATCTATTGGTTATTTGGGGCCAGGTTTATTGGTGGTTACTAGGGTTTTGATCTATAGATTATTTGGGGCCTACAATAAATTCTCAGTGGACTGAACAGAGCTAGCTGTAAATGTCGGCCTGAGCCTGAACCACAAAATGTCCAAAAGAATGTGCAATAAATACGCTGAGGATGCAGACCTGGTCAGTCTGATCAATAACAATCTTATCAATAACAACGAGATCGACGAGGTCAACGACTACATCTACCTCGGTTAGCGCATTTCAATGGACCCCCAAAAAAAACAAGAAATTAAGTGCCACATCACACTGGGGTAGCAGGTGATGGGGGCACTGGAAGAGCGTGTACCATCTTCAAGATCAAAGACATGCCAATTGAAAAAGATCCGGAAGAAATATCCCAAGAAGTTTTGCTCTAAGTGACTCTGTTACTTCTCCAATTAACGAAGTTTGTCCCAAAAGTAAGGGTATTGGTGCTTTATTTAGATAAAGGCGTGTGTGGCTGATTAGTAAAAGAAGTGGATTCGCAATCATGAGGTTGCCAGTTCGATTCCAGGACCGGGCAATGCGTTATGTCCTTGAGTAAGACATTTTATTTCACGTTGTTCCTTCTACCTGGAGTTGCGACCGATAGATAGTACTAGTAATTGGAAAGACCAACGGAAACATTGTTTCCTCGGTCCGATTTGACGAAAGTCGATCGACTGTTTATTCTATATATATATAAATTTGAAAAAGTGAAGGAATAACATGGTCAACAGTACAAAAAAGGGGATTTATTTACAGTATGTATTTATTTTTGTACTGTTGACCAAGTTATTCTTCAATTTTATTACTCCAAGATAAACTTACATAGGAACACAAGTGAAATCATAAACTCGCCACCTACATACATATATATATATGCACTTACCCTGTCTCTACAGCTAACATATTGCACCCGATACCTGCTGCTGCAGTGTGCATTTGCAGAAACCCAAATTGGGTCCGGGACTTATATTTAGTGCTACAACACCGTTACAAATATACATTTGGTTAGCACATCGAGTGTTTTGATCGCATCTGCCTTCTAAACATCCTTTGTTGAGTGAGTACTCGCTTGTAGAGAGACTACGAAAAACCTATTCTGGGTGGGATGTGGATATGTGATTATGAATGTGTGTGTGTGTGTGTGAGAGTGAATGTGTGTGTGTGTGTGTGTGTGTGCGTGTGTGTGTGTGTGAGAGAGTGAGTGTGTGTGTGTGTGTGTGTGTGTGCGCGTGTGCGTGTGTGAGAGTAAGTGAGTGTGTGAGAGTGAGTGAGTGTGTACGTGCAGCCGTGGGTGGGATGTGTATGTGTGTGTGTGTGTGTATGCGAATGTGTGTGTATGTGTGAGAGTGAGTGAGTGTGTGAGAGTGTGTGAGTGTGTGTGTGTGAGAGTGAGTGAGAGTGAACGTGCAGACGTGGGTGGGATGTGTGTGTGTATGCGAATGTGTGTGTGTGTGAGTGTGTGAGAGTGAGTGAGTGTGTGAGAGTGTGTGTGAGAGAGTGAGTGAGTGAGTGTGTGTGTGTGTGTGTGTGTGAGAGAGAGTGAGTGAGTGTGTGTGTGTGAGAGAGTGAGTGAGTGAGTGTGTGTGTGTGAGAGAGTGAGTGTGTACGTGCAGACGTGGGTGGGATGTGTATGTGTGTACGAATGTGTGTGCGTGTATGTATGTATAGCTGTGGGTACGTGCTGACATAACCCCTACACCCTATGCCCCTCCCCACAACAACCTCTGTCATAATTCTCTATATTAAGGGATATTTGAGATACCGATTGAAACAAGGAATTACATCAAAAACAATATAAATCTTACAAACACACTTTTATATATATATATATATATATATATATATATGTGTGCGTATGTGTATGTATATATACATATAAATATATATATATATATATATATATATGCACATATACACAGACACACACACACACACATATATATATATATGTCTGTGTGTATATATGTATATGTGTGTGCGTATGTGTATGTATATATATATATATATTTATATATATATATATATGTGTACATATTCACAGACACACACACATATGTATATATACAGTGTATATATAAATACATATTTCATTTATATATATATATATGTATGAAATATGTATTTATATATACACTGTGTGTATAATATATATATATATATGAAATATGTATTTATATATACACTGTGTGTATAATATATATATATATATATATATATATATATATATATATATATATATATATGAAATATGTATTTATATATATATGAAATATGTATTTATATATACACTGTGTCTATAATATATATATATATATATATATATATATA
This sequence comes from Eledone cirrhosa, assembly GCA_964016885.1. Classification (NCBI taxonomy): domain Eukaryota; kingdom Metazoa; phylum Mollusca; class Cephalopoda; order Octopoda; family Eledonidae; genus Eledone; species Eledone cirrhosa. The sequence goes on along the minus strand of OZ024757.1, from coordinate 32,022,486 downwards.
TATATATATATATATATATATGAAATATGTATTTATATATACACTGTGTGTATAATATATATATATATATACAGTATATATATGTAAATACATATTTCATATTTTCACACACAGGCAATATGAATTTTATTGTTCCTCATCTTCCGAAATTGCAAAAGATCACCCCCTCCTCTTCCACATCCTTTTCTACCTCCCCCTCCCCCACCCTTTACCCCCGTCATTCCAAATGTCGAAACGACGGGGGTGGTCTCTGTTGCATGCGCAAAATTCTATCACCTTATCTCCTTCCATATTTTACCCCACAGATCTATCTATATCTATATATATACATATATACACCTATATACACATATATATATACATACATATATATACACACATATACATATACACACACACACACACATATATATATATACATATATATATATATATATATATATACATATATATATATATATATATATACATATATATACATACATATTTATATATACACACATATATATATACACATATACACACGCACATATATATACACAAATACTCACACATATATATACACAAATACTCACACACATATATATACACATATATATATATACATACACATATACACACACATATACACACGCACATATATATACACAAATACTCACACACACATATATATACACACATATATACACACATATACATACACATATATACATACACATATATACATACATATATATACACATATATATACACACATATATATACACATATATATACACATATACACATACATATATATACACATATATACACACACACATATACATATATATATACATACACATATATACATACATATATATACATACATATACACACATTTCTATATACACATTTATATATATATATATATATATATATATATACATATATACAAATAAACATATACATACATACATATAAGCATAGAGAGAGAGAGAGACACACAACCTCTCATCCGCCAGTCACATATGATGACCTTAACAATACGTTAAATATTTCATCCTTTCAGGTTTGTTATTTAATGGGAAGAGGGTGTGTGTGTATATACGTGTGTGTGTGTGTGTGTGTGTGTGTGTGTGTGTGTGTGTGTGTGTGTGTGTGTGTGTGTAATGGGGTGGATGAATATATGAAAGAAACCGATATATATTGTGTGATATAACTGGGTGGTGGTGGTGATGGTGGTGGTGGTGAGCGTAGGTATAGAGGCAGGTATGTTGGTGTTATGGGTTGTGGTGGCGTGTGTAATCCGTGTGGATGACTGGATGGTCGGGTGGATGGTTGGCCTGCTGAATAGAGGGTCGGGTGGCTAGGCGGATGGTTGGCCGGCTGAATGGAGGGTCGGGTGGCTAGGTAGATGGTTGTCCGAGTGAATGGAGGGTCGGGTGGCTAGGCGGGTGGTTGTCCGAGTGAATGGAGGGTCGGGTGGCTAGGTGGATGGTTGTCCGAGTGAATAGAGGGTCGGGTGGCTAGGCGGATGGTTGGCCGAGTGAATGGAGGGTCGGGTGGCTAGGCGGATGGTTGTCCGAGTGAATGGAGGGTCGGGTGGCTAGGCGGGTGGTTGGCCGGCTGAATGGAGGGTCGGGTGGCTAGGCGGATGGTTGGCCGGCTGAATGGAGGGTCCGGTGGCTAGGTGGATGGTTGTCCGAGTGAATGGAGGGTCGGGTGGCTAGGTGGATGGTTGTCCGAGTGAATGGAGGGTCGGGTGGCTAGGTGGATGGTTGTCCGAGTGAATGGAGGGTCGGGTGGCTAGGCGGATGGTTGTCCGAGTGAATGGAGGGTCGGGTGGCTAGGTGGATGGATGGTCGGGTGGATGGATGGCTAGGTGGATGGTTTAATGGGTGCGAGAGTTGATTGGCCAGATTGATGGCTGAGTGGGTGGAAGGAAGGAAGGAATTATAATTGTTTCTACTTTAGGCACAAGGCCAGCAATTACCCAGTGCATTACTGGTACTTTATTTTATCGACCCCGTAAGGATGAAAGGCAAAGTTAACCTCGACGGGATTTGAACTCAGACCGTAAAGGAACAATGCTCTAAGGTAGTAGTTCCCAAAGTGGGATACACGGAACTCAGGGTTTCCGCAAAGGAGAGTCTGGGTTCCGTGAAAAAAGGTAGAGGAGTATATTTATATTACGACCATATAACAGTATTAGACTTTAGGCTCCCTCCAAAAGTTTCTGAATCAAAAAAAATTCCGCGTTTGAAAAGGTTTGGGAAACCCTGCGCTAAGGTAAAGGCGAAGGCCCCTTCAATCATTCTAATTTCTCATTCTTTCTTCTGATGAAGGACTAACGTCCGAAACGTTAAGATCTTTTTCCTGCTATTTCAAGCGTTAACCTAATATATACCTTCCATATACTGTACCGATTGTGTTGTTATTTCTGTTTACCTTTTACACACACACACGTACGTACGTACGTGCGTGTGCGCGTGCGTATGCGTGTGTATATATATAAAGTCTGGAGGAATGGAGATGTCATGGTGTTCATGGTATTGGTATTCAAAAGATAATATTTATCTAAGTAAAGTGAAACGCAACTAACGACACAGGTATATAGGTAGCTTTCATAGCACTGGATCAGTGGTTCTTAAATCAGTCAGTGAGCATGTCCAGCTAACCTCAGTCTCTTCTGTGCTACTCTCGAGCTGACTTTTGGGAGGCTCCCGTACAGCTATGAGTTCCTCATCCTCAGTGTATACTGATTAATGTGTATACACGAGAATGCTGAGGATGGCGCTGAACATTAAGCAGTAGAGATAAATAGATACCAAGTAATATGTTTATATTGCGTTTATAATAAAGTACTTAAAATTGTTTACAGTGAGAATACATAAAACTGTTTACAGTAAAAAGTGGGATGCCACTTACAGCGACACCTTTTCCAGTCGCAACCCGGTGCAGTCTGCGACTAACCCAGGTTCTGCTACACTTCGGGCGGAGAAGGACAAACTCTCCAAATACTGGTCGCTCTACGACAGGTTTGGCGTCATGCCCTTGGCAGTGGAGACTTCTGGTGTCCTTGACGCTAGGGCTAACTCCCTTCTCGCCCCCATAGGCGCTGAGCTGGCCAGCCGCAGGTGTGAGCCTCGCGAGATGGAATGGTTCACCCAGCGCATCTCTCTTACCATCCTCCGGGGAAACGCCTTCTCCATTCTGTCCGCCGGGACTGTGGCACGGCAAGCACGTGGGACCACATTTGCTCACTATACAGAGAGATGGGGAGGGCGAGAGATATGTTCGGACACATTGCGCCTGTCAAGAATGTATTTTCATACTTGTATCGAACCTTGTGAATTCCTATTTATAGTTTGAACCCTTAGAAAGCAACTATAACTTACAGTAAGAATAACAATAGTATGCAGAATTAGATTTAGACCTTGGGAGGCCCAGGGCACTTCAGGTTTTGGATACAAAAAAACTTAGAATACACAACATCCCTCATCCCCTATTTTACTTCTCAAATTTAGCTTGGCTCAAGTAATTGGAATTGAAAAGTTATACATACAGGTATTAAATTCAAAAATTCTAAAACTAAAAAGCCCAGCTGAGGCCACAAATAAATTGCTACGGCCGTCGAGGGTGGGGGACTACACTGCAGGGGGCCCGAGGCAATTGCCTACTTCGCTCCCCATTAAATCCGGCCCTGAGAGTATGTGTATATTATGTTTATGATAAACTATTTGGAATTGTTTACAGTGATAAAACAATCACAAGAGAAGTGTTTGGACTGAAAGAAGAATATATACGCCATAGCGGGTGTATATATAGTGGTTGAAATTGTTATGCAATGATAATAATAATTGAAACAGAGAAATGTTTATACATAGATAATAGTGTGTGTATATTATATTTACGATAAACTACTTGAAATTGTTATACAGCACGAATAACACTTGAGGGACAGAAATGTTTGTACCTAAAGAACAATAGAGACCAAATGGGGTGTGTATATTATGTTTATAATTACGAAATTTAACCCCTAATACTAAATTTGCAAACCCCATTGTGGGAACTGCCTATAATATAATATAATTAAAAATATAAGAGGGATAGAGCTCTATGTCCCCTTAACCTCCTCTCTCTCACCTAAGACCACCACTTCTGGCATCATGGTCCAAACCCGGACGTGTTATTTCCCTCCGAAGAAGAGATTTTATCTCAAAATATCAGGACAGATAAATAAATAAGCAAACACATCTTGCTTCGTCTTATTTTCTTGTTCGTCCAATTCGCATTGTCGTGGCCTTCAAACTTCATATATATATATATATATATATATATATAACAAGAAAGAGGGTGTGGTGAGATACCAGGTGGACCGTAACGCACCAGAGTACTCAATACTTAGGGTAGTAGAGTGGGTAATAGTTCGGATCTAGCTGTCGAGACGGCCGGAGCTCAGAAATCGGGGCCCTGACTCTTTTCCTATATATATAAATATATTTATTAAAATAACAGATTAAAGTTTAAGAAAAGAATCGCTGCTTTCACCCTTAACGGGATCTTCTGGGGTGAAAGCAGCGATTCTTTGCTTAAACTTTAATTTGTTATTTTAATAAATATTTTCTCTACGGTTCTTATATATCTGATATATATTTGTCCTTATCGAGCCCTCTTTGGATTTTAGTCTTCAAATTTATTATTATTACTAAATATATATCTGAGTTCAAATCCCGCCGAGGTTGACTTTGCCTTTCATCCTTACGGGGTCGATAAAATAAAGTACCAGTAATGCACTGGATAATTGCTGGCCTTGTGCCTAAAGTAGAAACAATTATTACTATATATATATATATATATATATATATAGGCCCGCGTGGTTAAAAGCATACAAATGAATAAAAGATAACCGCGGAGACGGGAAAAGGAATAAACACAAACAATCCCATCTCATCAGTCGACCGCTGGAGATACGTTGTCTCAGTGCTTTAAAGCACAGAAACAACATATTCGTCCATTTTCCTGTCTTCTCTATTCTTTTTATTACAAAGTTCTTTTTATTCAAAGTTCTTAATTTTTAATCGTAACTATGTGTGTTTACACTCTTTACAAATTATCCCCTGTCATTGTTTGATGTGTTTATGTTATATATATATATATATATATATATATATATATATATCATTCGACTTTTAATTTGATATAAATGCTCGGATTTACTACTTGGAATCTTTGAGCATATTCCACAGGTGATATGGCGCATGATTCTGATATTCTCAGACATGGCATCTTTATTCTAATTTTGGTAGTATATATATATGTATGTATTTTTTTTCCTTTGTGGAGAGAATCCTAATCCTCATTAGGACATCTCTCTAGCAGAAGGTCACTCTGATATAAAACCTGCGACTTCGTTTGCATCCAATGATGTAGAGCAGTTCTACTTTCTTTTGGTGAATCCATTCGATGTTCAGAGAATGGGATTGGCCACGTGCAAAGCTTTT
>OZ024757.1:32009500-32012000 GCA_964016885.1 Eledone cirrhosa | reverse complement strand
TAAAATTCTCTTCTAGCCTTGGCAGCAGGGTATACAGGACTTGTTGCATAAATTCAACGCTCAAATTAACTGTAGATTAAATAATAGAACATCACTTACCTTTCCAATTCCAAAAGAGTCTGGGTTTTTCTTTTATAATCAACGCTCATTTGTTTCACGATGTTACAATAAAGTTAGACAACTCATGTTATGTACTCCTACAAAGACATTAGACGAAATTCTTCTAAAATTCATAAAGCACCCAATCACAATAGTAGCGTTATTAAGAATTTAGTTTAAAATTTTCCTTAAGGATGATAAGAAAAGTTGAGCACGGCTTAATTTGAACTCAGAGTGTAGAGAGCCAGAACGAATAATGTAAAGTATGTGTGTGTGTATATATATACATATATATATATATATATGTATATATATATATGGATATATATATATGGATATATATATATATATATATATATATATATATATATGTATATATATATATATATGGATATATATATAAAGTGTTACCTATAGTTCGAAGGTCTGGTGTGGCCCTCTTTCCTTGATCTGGTCATCGGGGGCTTGGACGAGCTCTCTCTCTCTCTCTCTCGTATATATATATATATAATACAGAAATGGCTTCTACAGGACTAGAACTGTTTAATTCGGTAGAAATCATCAGGAAGCCCGGCTTCCTGATGATTTCTCCCGAATGAAACAGCTCTAGTCCTCTAGAAGCCATTTCTATATTAAATATTTATACTCTGCTATGTATTGAGAACCTTACTTACTGTGGTTACCCCCGATTGAACGCGGGATAAACATTGAGTCCTCTACCTTGTATACTGAAATGTTGGTGTTAAACTAACCCATAATCGGATTCATATATATATATATGTAAAAGTTCTATTTAAATTGTTGGGATACAACAAGCAAATATTTTTATAACTGATATAAAGCGCTCAACAAATATTTGGAGTAAAAATACGATATTAACAAATGGAAACTATATTTATAAAACCATATTTATTTCATTATACATATTTCAAAGACACCAAGTTAAATTATGGTGTGCTTTCATCAGATAAAATATAATATAGATCAGTTTTATAAATAAATATTGACATACCCTTAAAGAATGCAATCATTACTGTTGGAAGCTCCCGGATAGTGGAGTTGTGGCTTTAATTATATTATTTTTAAAATAAGCCGTTGGGTTACGGAGAATGAGAGTGCTTCGAATCTGTTATAAATAAATTTGTTGAATTACCAACAAATTAAATATCTCTGCTTATATATATATATATATATATATATATATATATATATATATATATATATATATAAGCAAAGAGATATTTAATTTGTTGGTAATTCAACAAATTTATTTATAACAGAATCGAAGCACTCAACAGATTACCTGGAGTATAATATCAATGTATAAAATAAATATGGTTTTATAAATATAGTTTCCTTTTATTAATATCATTGTTATATATATACACATATATATATATATATATATATATATATATATATATATATATATATATATAAAATGGAAAATTTGAACAGGAACAAAACAGAGAGGCAGTACAACGAATGTTTATTAATTTCACGCTCTTGGGAGTGGGGTGATATATATATATATATATCAGGATGGATTCATTTTGAAACTGGTTAGACCATTACTCGCTACTTGGGGTAGTAGAGAATGGTTATATTGTAAAGAGTCGAGCCACCAACGGCTGATCTCTTGCCGTATCTAGAGCTACTTCCAGACTGGAACTAGCTATTGAAACGGCAAGAACTCAGCCATTCGTGGCCCGACTCTTTACTATATATATATATATATATATATATATACATATATATATATACAATGATATTAAATAAATGGAAACTATATTTATAAAACCATATTTATAGTTTACATTTATTTAATATCATTGAATATTTACTCCAGAAACTGTCGAGTGCTCTGAATCAGTTATAAACATTTATATTTGTTGTATTTCCAACAAATTAAATATCTCTTCTACTTTATATATATATATATATATATACATATAAGAATATATATATATATATATATATATATATAAGAATATATATATATATATATATATAAGAATATATATATATATATATAAGAATATATATATATATATATATATATACATTTAGAAACACACAGATACATGCGGACACACACATATATACATGAATGCATCCGCACCCAACTGTGAGTTAAGGGTGCCAACTTCACCGATGTTGCTCAATGAATGACTGGGACAGACCAATTCAGTTTGAACCAGACTGAACCAGTATCAGAGTTAAAAATACATTATGAAGAGAGAAGAAACATTTAGATATAATTAGTAATAAAATGTATCATACCTAAACTGTTCCTAAATTCCTCGACTACGTAGTTTCGTGGCATAAACAAAAACAATATATCAAAGATATAGAGTCCTTGCGAGGTCTGCCGACTTATCAAGAGGATACCTCATTTTAC
>OZ024757.1:31997000-32002000 GCA_964016885.1 Eledone cirrhosa | reverse complement strand
CCCTCGATTCTGTTTGTGATTTATCTGCAGTCATGGTGTTATAATAGCTTGCACGCGCTTGTGTGTCTGTGTGTGTACGTGTGTGTGTATACGAGTATGTGTGTGTATACGAGTGTGTGTGCGTGTGTGGTACTTGGGTTGTAATCCAACCATTAGTGCTTAGGTTACTGAGGCCCCTGGGAAAAAGAGACATTTCAATTTTGCTTCAGTATATCTATGCATATAAATATATATATATATATATATATATATATATATATATACACATACCTACATAGAGAGAGAAAGAGAGAGCAAGGAGGGAGAGAGAGCAAGGAGGGAGAGAGAGAGAGAGAGAAAGAGAGAGAGAAAGAGAGAGAGAGAGAGAGAGATACAAAGAGAGATACATCTACATGCCTACATATATGCATATCTATATATATATACCCACTTACACACATATATATATATATATATATATATATATATACATATAAACTCATATAAATATATATGTTTGTGTGTGTGAGTGTATGTGTGTCCGTGTGTGTGTATATATATATATGTGTGTGTGTGTGTGTGTGTTTGAAATTCTTTATCTGTCATTCTTATATTTTTACTGTTGTTGAGATTGCTGTTTACAAGTCTCCTTGTTTCTTGTTGTCGCCATTTTTTCTTGTTTGTTTGTTTACAGATGAATGTTGTTTTTGCTGCTGCTCTTGCTGTTGTTGTTGTTGTGAGCCCATCAGTCCAGTTATCGATAAAAGATCATTAGAAACAGCAGTGATTGGGCAACGGAAAAACATTACCGTCAGTGGAAATGGACAGAAGATGACAGAATCTGAAAAAGTTCCTTCGTATTTTGAAGTCTTCGGGCATCGCAGAAGCAATCTTGATGTTATGTTCAGTTTAGAGATTTTATATACAGGCTGTCCCCCCAAAAATGTATACACACTTGAACAGCATTCTAATCAAAATGTGGATACATTTTGGGGGACGCCCTCTCTGTGTGTGTGTGTGTGTATATATATATATATATATATATATATATATAGGGTGTGTGTGTGTAAAAGGTAAACAGAAATAACAAAACAAACGGTTCAATGTATGGAAGGAATTATATATAAATATAAATCTACCACAAACAATATATGTATATATATATACACGTACATACACACACACGTGTGTGTGCATGTATGTATGTGTGTATATGTGTGTATATATATATATATATATGTGTGTGTGTGTGTGTGTGCGTGTGTATAGTGTTTGTGGTAGATTTTTTACGAACAAAATTCCCATATAAACCAACAAACACAAACACATACACCCCACGCACAGAGATACACACATAGAAATACACACACACACAAATCTGCACTCCGATATATACGAAGATAAGGTGGTGTAAAAGACGAACGGATCACATCAAATCAAAAGCACGGTAGAAAGAAAGAAAGAAAGAAAGCAGGCAAAGAGAATAAAACAATACAGAATATTTTAAAAAATAGAACAATATATATATACATATATATATATATATATATATATATATATATACATATAATCTGTAAGTACATATATATAAGTATATATACTTATATATACATATATATAAGTATATATATATATATATATAATCTGTAAGTACATATATATACTTATATATACATATATATAAGTATATATATATATATAATCTGTAAGTACATATATATACCTAAGTACATATATATAAGTATATATACTTATATATACATATATATAAGTATATATATATATATATATATAAGTATATATATATATATATATATATAATCTGTAAGTACATATATATATCTAAGTACATATATATAAGTATATATACTTATATATACATATATATAAGTATATATATATATATAATCTGTAAGTACATATATATATCTAATTACATATATATAAATATATATATATTTATATATTATCTGTAAGTACATATATATATCTATATACATATATATATATATATATATATATTTATATATAATCTATAAGTACATATGTATATCTAAGTACATATATATATATATATATATATTATTTTTATTATTACAAAAAACATACTTGGGAAACGAAACGGCGGAGTATAATATTGTAGTTTCGGTTTTTCTATCAACGGAAATACTATAATGTTAGGCAGAATGGGTTTCAGTGATGGTGACTTACATTTGGATATTGGACACACACGTACAGACAAACATACACATAGTAACATATATATACATATATGCATGGACATAGAGACATTCATGCATACACAAAGTAATATATATATATATATATATATGCATGGACGTAGAGACATTCATGCATACACAAAGAGACATACATACATATATATAAAGACACGCACAAGGAGATATACATATATATAAATAGATGCATACATATATACAGAGATATAGACATCCATGTATACACAAAGGGACATACATACATATATATATATAAAGACATACACAAGGAGACATACATATATATAAAGAGATGCATACATATATACATAGATATAGACATCCATGCATATATACATAGATATAGACATCCATACATATATACATAGATATAGACATCCATGCATACACAAAGAGACATACATACATATATATAAAGACATACACAAGGAGACATACATATATACATAAACATGGATATAGAGACATCAATGCATACACAAAGAGACATACATACATATATATATATAAAGACATACACAAGGAGATATACATATATATAAATAGATGCATACACATATACATAGATATAGACATCCATGCATACACAAAGGGACATACATACATATATATAAAGACATACACAAGGAGACATATATATATATATAAAGACATGCACAAGGAGACATATATATAAATAGATGCATACATATATACATCCATGTATACACAAAGGGACATACATACATATATATAAAGACATACACAAGGAGACATACATATATACATATACATGGATATAGAGACATCCATGCATACACAAAGAGACATACATACATATATAAAGACATACACAAGGAGACATACATATATACATAGATATAGAGACATCCATGTATACACAAAGAGACATACATACATATATATATAAAGACATACACAAGGAGACATACATATATACATAAACATGGATATAGAGACATCAATGCATACACAAAGAGACATACATACATATATATAAAGACATGCACAAGGAGATATACATATATATAAATAGATGCATACACATATACATAGATATAGACATCCATGCATACACAAAGGGACATACATATATATAAAGACATACACAAGGAGACATACATATATACATGGATATAGAGACATCCATGTATACACAAAGAGACATACATACATATATAAAGACATACACAAGGAGACATACATATATACATATACATGGATATAGAGACATCCATGTATACACAAAGGGACATACATACATATATATATATAAAGACATACACAAGGAGACAGACATATATACATAGATATAGAGACATCCATGCATACACAAAGAGACATACATACATATATATAAAGACATACACAAGGAGACATACATATATACATATACATGGATATAGAGACATCCATGCATACACAAAGTGACATACATACATATATCTATAAAGTCATGCAGACACACACACACACACATTCTTACGCATAGAGGCATGTATACATACACACATACATAGAAACGCATACGTATATTTGAACACGTGAATAGATACACATATAAACATATATATATATATACACACAATACACACACACATATATATATATATATATATATATATTAGAAAGTGATGTTTTTTTTACAAAATGAAAAATAACCGAGGTGTCCTACACGAGTGAAAGTATAAAGAAAAAGAGATGAAATCGAAAATGCAACTGGAGTCTTATTTTTTTTTAAAATATATATATTTATTTGGTTCCTTTACCGGTTTCGCAGTTCTTCTGCTTTTCAAAGGGTGAGTTGAGATGGAGGGTCTGTGGTTTTTCTCACATCTGGTTGGTCTCTGAGACCAACCCTCCATCTCAACTCACCCTTTGAAAAGCAGAAGAACTGCGAAACCGGTAAAGAAACCAAATAAATATATATATTTTAAAAAAAAATAAGACTCCAGTTGCATTTTCGATTTCATCTCTTCTTTATATATATATATATATATATATATATATATATATATATATATATATACACACACACACATATATATATAACGATTTTTTTCAGTCTACGCTTATACTTCATTTACATATCCATCCTAATGATTTGAAAGTTTTCTCTTTTTCTTTCACTATCCAAACTGAACCTGAACCGATAAGGTCTTGTTTCTGGGGTATGTCACTATTTATGAAACAAATTTTGTATTTTATCTGATGAGAGCGTACCAAAGTGTTTTGGTACCCTTGAAATATATATAATAGAATAAATATGGTTTTATAAATATAGTTTCCATTTATTAATATCATTGATATTAGACTCCAGGAAACTTGTCGAGTGCTTCGAATCTGTTAAAAATAAATTTGTTGAATTACCAGCAAATTAAATATCTCTTTGCATATATATATATATATATCCTTTATACTCTTCCCTTCTTTCTTCTACACATTTACACATCTTTACACACCACGCATCTCAACGTACACCCACTTACATCTCTCTCCCCACCACCGGATCTTGTTACCCGGAGATTTACCCATTTGCATTGTCGAGGCTTCCAAACGACTTAAAGATATTTATATATATATATATATATATATTTATAGTAATAATAATAAATTTGAAGACTAAAATCCAAAGAGGGCTCGATAAGGATAAATATATATCAAATATATAAGAACTGTGGAGCAAATATTTATTAAAATAACAGATTAGGGTGAAAGCGGCGATTCTTTGCTTAAACTTTAATCTGTTATTTTAATAAATATATATATTTATATATATAT
>OZ024757.1:31987000-31992000 GCA_964016885.1 Eledone cirrhosa | reverse complement strand
CTACCCCAAGTATCGAGTACTCTGGCGAGTAACCGTCTAACTGGCCTTTACCACCTCCAATCTGACACACACACACACACACACACACACACACTGATAGATTCGATGTCTGGGCGTGTAGGGTTAATTAGTCTAACCGATGGTTTGTTGAGGATATTTCCCTTGTGGTCTTTAAGGGTAAAGTGCGGGGTCTTTACCCTTAATGTTTCAGTCCGGTCCGGTCTTCTATTTTAAGGGACTTTGCAATCTCTTTACCAACTATACTGGTTGGTATCAAACAATACCAACTCTTCCACGTTTTTTCTAAGTGGTTGTGATTGCATTTTTCCCCAACTTCTTGTAGATCGGTAAGTCCACCTCATAAACATTTTTGGTTTTATCAGAGGGGATATGGAGATTGGGGTAACTTTTCATTTTCAACATTTTGTCTTTTAAATAGGCCTGGAATGGTATGTTGGCTCTACGAAAATTTACGTTTCTGATCATTTTGAAGAGGTCTTCCTCAAATGGTTCAAGTAGGCTATTAGTGAGTGGTGCCTTATTCGTTTTGAAACCGAATTTCTAATCATTGGTAGATGCTACATCAGGGTGGTCGCAGGAGAAAGCTCTCCATCTAATACGCTTAATGAACTCATCTGTACGCTTGATAAGAATGTTTAAGTACTGTTTCCTTGGGGGAAAATATATTTATTTTTGGATTTTGATACTCATTTGTTTACAATATTGAAAAAAAAAGTCTTTATTCTAAAAATTCCTCTCATACCTACAGCTGTTCCATTTGAATTGAAGAGGCTTCAGTTTCCAGTCAAACTAGGCTAACAAATTTCAGGGTCAATCCCTCAAGGTAGTTGGACTTGATCTCTCTACTACATGTTTCTGCCATGATCAACTCTATGTTAGATGCTCACGAGTTGGAAGCAGCAACAATTTATTAATTTGGACGCCAACAAAAATTTATACAATGAATATTGTTTACCCTGAGATGCTTCAGATTGACAAATTTTCATTTCTAAATTCTATTATCATTACAGGTAGTATAATATAATATTACATATATATATATATCGACAGTCGATCGACTTTCGTAAAATCGGACCGAGGAAACAATGTTTCCATCGGTCTTTCCAATTACTAATACTATCTATCGGGCGCAACTCCAGGTAGAAGGAGCAACATGAAATAAAGTGTCTTCCTCAATGACATAACACATCACCCGGCTCGGGAATCGAACTCACAGCCTCACGATTGCGAATCCAATTCTCTAACCACTCACCCACTCAGCCTTTACACACACACACACACACACACATATATATATATTTATGTATATATATTGAAATAATAGATTAAAGTTTAAGCAAAGAATCGCTGCTTTCGCCCTTAACGGGATCTTAAGGGTGAAAACAGCGATTCTTTGCTTAAACTTTAATCTGTTATTTTAATAAATATTTGCTCTATGGTTCTTATATATTTGATATATATTTATCCTTTTCGAGCCCTCTTCGGATTTTAGTCGTCACATTTATAATTACTACTATATATATATGTATATGCCCCCTCGTTATCGAGTATGGCCATTGCACGATATACCATTATTAATAATTATTCATTAATTCTATCGTGCAATGCCTGTGCGTGAAGATATTTTTTAAAGTGAGGAAAGACTGTGCACTGAACCAATCCCACTCTCTGAGCGACAGTAGCTGTAACCCGAAAAGAAGATTAGAGGTGATGCTGGTGATGGTGGTCGTGATGGTGGTGGTGTTGGTGGTGATAGGGATGTAGTGACAGTGTGTGCTGGTGATGGTGGTGATGTTGGAGGTGGTGGTGGTGGTGATGCTGGTTGTGGTGTTGGTGGTGATAGGGATGTAGTGACAGTGTGTGCTGGTGATGGTGTTGATGCTTGTGGTGATGGTGGTGGTGTTGGTGGTGATAGGGATGTAGTGACAGTGAGTGCTGATGATGGTGTTGATGCTTGGAGGTGGCGGTGGTGGTGATGCTGGTCGTGATGGTGGTGGTGTTGGTGGTGATAGGGATGTAGTGACAGTGAGTGCTGGTGATGGTGAGGTGGTGGTGTTCGTGGTGGAGGTGGTGATGTTGGAGGTGGTGTTAGTGGTGACGCTGGTCATGGTGGTGGTGGTGTTGGTGGTGATAGGGATGTAGTGACAGTGAGTGCTGGTGGTGGTGGTGAGGTGTTGATGTTTACCTATCTGTCTGCAATGAAGTGTCTCACCACAGCCATAACCAATGTCCATGGTTCACTGACCTCCATATGGCAAACACTGCCTCGCTGGCTGACTGGCTGGCTGGCTGGCTGGTGGTTGGTTGGTTGGCTGGCTGGCTGGCTGGCTGGCTTGTTGGTTGGCTGGTTGGTTGGTTGGTTGGCTGGCTGGCTGGCTGGTTGGTTGGCTGGCTGGTTGGTTGGTTGGTTGGCTTTGTCATTGTTTTAATGGGATGGCTAGCTGTGTGTGTGGGGGGGGTATGTGTTTGTATGTGTGTGTGAATTTGTGTGTGTGTGTGTGTGTGTGTGTGTGTGTGAATTTGTGTGTGTGTGTGTGTGTGTGTGTGTGTGTGTGTCTGTGTCTCTGTGTGTGTGTGTGTGTGTGTGTGTGTGTTTGTGTGTGTGTGTGTTTGTGTGTGTGTGTGTGTGTGTATTTGTGTGTGTATCATTGTTGTAATGTGTCACAGTATGTGTGTGTCTGTCTCTTTCTGTGTGTGTGTATCATTGTTGTAATGTGTCACAGTATGTGTGTGTCTGTCTCTTTGTGTGTGTGTGTGTGTGTGTGAGTGTGTATCATTGTTGTAATGTGTGTGTCACAGTAAATGTGTGTCTGTCTCTTTCTGTGTGTGTGTGTATCATTGTTGTAATGTGTGTGTCACAGTATGTGTGTCTGTGTGTGCATATATCATTGTTGTAATGTGTATGTCACAGTATATGCTTGTGTATATCTGTCTGTGTATATGTGGTGTGTGTGTCTATATCTCACTGATGCAGTGTGTCTCTGAGTGCGTGTGTGCTTGTATTTGTATGTGTGTATATCACTGTTGTAGAGTGTCTGTATGTCACAGTATGTGTGTGTTTCAGTGTATGTGTGTGGCTCTGCGTCTGTCTGTGTCTGTATGTCTGTCTGTGTGTGTGTGACTATATATCACTGATGTAGTCTGTCTGTGTGTGAGTATGTGAGAGTGCTTGTATTTGTATGTGTGTGTATATAACTGTCGTAGTGTGTGTGTCTGTCTCAGTGTATGTGTGTAAGTGTGGCTCTATGTATGTCTATGTGTGTGTGTGAGTGGTTTTGTATATCCATTCATATATTCACTCTTCTATTGGTGTTCTGATTAAGGATAAATCACCACCATCACCATCACCGGCACACACACCGACACACACACCTCCACCAACAACACCAACACATACTCAAACACCACCATCACCCCCAGAACCAACACACCACCACCTCCACCAACACAATATATCACTGCCACCACAAACAACACACCACCACTCCACTACCAACACAAACACCACGACCACCACCGCAATATATCACCAGCACTACCACTAACACCACCACCACCACCTACTCAAATACCACCAACACTGCCACCTATGAAACAACCACCACCATCACCTTCACAACCACCAACAACATCACCACCACCTTCACAACCAACACCACCATTACTACCACCAACACCACACCACCACTACCTACTCAAATACCACCATCACCACAACCAACACACCACCACCACCAACACACCACCACCACCACCACCTAATCAAACACCACCACCACCACCACCACCTTCACAACCAACACCACCATTACCATCAACACCACCTCAAACACAACCACCACCACCACTTACTCAAACACCACCATCACCACATTCACAACCAACACCACCTCTACCACCACCACCACCAGCACCACTACCACCACCTCAAGCACCACCACCACCACCACCAGCACCACTACCACCACCGTGTAATATGCCTAGTTTCCTGTTCTGCTAACCTTAATAATCATAAAGTGACGTCATTTTTCTGCTTTGATTCCCTTCGTCCCCGGCTGTTGTTTGAACAGCTCTGGGGCAAAAAAAAGGGCCATTCCGTACCCCCTCCCCCTCAACCACCCTGCCCCACCCAATACTACTCAGTGCCACCCAATACCACCCCGTGCCACCCGGTACCTTTAACACCTCAATATAAAGAATGCACTGCTTTGCACTCTAATGCACCGATCAGCTGAGAGTCATAATCATCATCATGTGTGCGTGTGTGTGTGTGTATGTGTGTATATATATATACATACACACTTACACGCTTCAACAGCATTCTAAAAATATACAGTAAGCCTGTACTGGTAATCAAAGTGTGTATACATTTTTGAGGGGACACCCTATATATATATATATATATATATAATGGAAAAATTTGAACACCATGCTTTCCAGCATAGTTACATCCCTTTACGATCTGAGTTCAAATCCCGCCGAGGTTGACTTTGCCTTTCATCCTTACGGGGTCGATAAAATAAAGTACCAGTAATGTACTGGGTTATTGCTGGCCTTGTGCCTAAAGTAGAAACAATTATACTAAATCTTAGCTGTCGTCCATTTTATAAACCATACTATATCTCAGTTCTGACAAGGTCTTAACATCATGATTTGAAAGATATCTCCATGTAATTCAGGAACAAGAAATCCCTATCAGCATCTACAGCACAACAGGGGAACGTCACAACCATTACTACTACTAAAACAATACTACCAGCAACACCACCATTACAACACGACCAACACCACCGCCGCCACAACCACCACCACTACTACCACAATCACTTCAGCACCACACCACCACCACTTCAGCACCACACCACCACCACCACTATCACCACCACAATCACCACCACCACTACCACCACCGCAATCACTTCAGCACCACACCACCACCACTTCAGCACCACACCACCACCACTTCAGCACCACACCAC
>OZ024757.1:31974500-31979500 GCA_964016885.1 Eledone cirrhosa | reverse complement strand
ACTGAGAACTTAACCACACATACACATATATAAATATATATACACAGCCACACACACACACACACACACACACATATATAAATATATATATATACAGCCACACACACACACATATATATGTGTATATATATATATATATATATATATATATATACAGCCACACACACACACATATATATGTGTATATATATATATATATATATATATACAGCCACACACACACATATATATGTGTATATATATATATATATATATATATACAGCCACACACACACATATATATGTGTGTATATATATATATATATATATATATATACAGCCACACACACACACATATATATGTGTATATATATATATATATATATATATATATATACAGCCACACACACACACACATATATATATATATTTATATACCGACACACACACAGACACACACATACATACATACATACATACAGACAGACATTTTTGCCGCAACCACCACCAACTGCAATAGCACTACCAACAACAGCACCAACACCAACACCAAATGCAACAGCACTACCAACAACAGCACCAACACCAACACCAAATGCAACAGCACTACCAACAACAGCACCAACACCAACACCAAATGCAACAGCACTACCAACAACAACAACACCAACAACAATACCACGAACAACTCTACCAACAACACCAACACTACCAACACCACTAACAACAACAACAACAACACTAACAACACTACCAACACCACTAGCAGCACTCCCAACACCACCAACACCAACAACACTACCAACACCACTAGCAGCACCACCAACACCACCAACAACAGCACCACCAGCAACACCAACAACACCACCAGCAACACCAACAACACAAACAGCACTACCAATACCACTACCACCACACTAACAGCACCACCAACACTACCAATACCACCAACAGCACCACCAGCACTACCACCAACACTAACAGCACCACCAACAGCATCACCAGCACCACCAACAACACTAACAGTACTACCAACACCACCAGTTCCGAATTTAGGACAAATGAAGCCCTAAATCCAGTTCTGCTAGTTACGTTATGAGGCGCCAAACATTTGAAAAATTAATTGTAAATTTTTTTTTTTTTTTTTTTTTGAAAAAGATGGGCCTCACGGGTCAACGGAGATCTCTGCTTAAGCACACCTAACCTTAATGGTAGATCTGGTACTGAACACCACAAAGAGTACAACCAACACCACCACCACCATCATCATCATCATCATCGACATCACCACAACGAACACTACCACCACCAACACAATCACCTTACAACCTGCACCACCAACAAACCACCACAACCACCAACACTACACCACAACTAACACCAACGACACTTCACAACATCACCACCAACACGACACCACAGCCAATCCAAACTACCAACACCATACAACCACCACCACAACACCACCACCACACAATAACACCACATCACCACCACCACAACCACCACCACCACACAATAACAAAACCACCACAACCCACACCACCATCACCACACAACAACACCACCATCACCACACAACACCCACACCACCAACATCACCACCATCAATACCACTAACACCACCCCTACCCCCACCACACTACCAGAGCCTCCACCAGCAACACCACGACCACATCACCACCAACACCACTAACACCACCACAACACCACCACGACCCCACCACGACATCACCACCACCCACACAACCATCAATAACACCATCATCACTACCACCAACACCACTAACACCACCAGCAACACCACCACCACCACACTACCACAGCCACCACCACCACCATACACCCACCAACACAACAACACCACCACCATACAACCACCACAACACCACCACCATACAACCACCATACAACCACCACCACAACACCACCACCATACAACCACCCCCACAACACCACCACCATACAACCACCACAACACCACCACCATACAACCACACCACCACCACCATACAACTACCAACACAACACCACCACGATACAACCACCACCATACAACCACCACCATACAACCACCACCACAACACCACCACCACCATACAACCACCAACCACCACCACAACAACATACAACCACCACCACAACACCACCATCATACAACCACCACCACAACACCACCACCATACAACCACAACACCACCACCATACAACTACCAACACAACACCACCACGATACAACCACCACGATACAACCACCACTACAACACCACCACCATACAACCACCACCACAACACCACCACCACCATACAACCACCACCACAACAACATACAACCACCACCACAACACCACCATCATACAACCACCACCACAACACCACCACCATACAACCACCAACACCACCACCACAACACCACCACCATACAACCACCACCACCACCACCACCATACAACCACCACCACCATACAACCACCACCATACAACCACCACAACACCACCACCACCATACAACCACCACCACCACACAACCACAACACCACCACCACCACACAACCACAACACCACCACCACCATACAACCACAACACCACCACCACCATACAACCACCACCACAACACCACCACCACCATACAACCACCACCACAACACCACCACCACCATACAACCACAACATCATACAACCACCACCACCATACAACCACCAACACCACCACCACCACAACACCATACAACCACCACAATACCACCACCACAATACCACCACCAATACCACCACAACACCATACAACCACCACCACCACCACCAATACCACCACCTACAACCACCAACCACCACAACACCACCACAACACCACCACCACCACAACACCACCACAACACCACCACCACAACACCACCACCATACAACCACCAACACAACACCACCACCACAACACCACCACCACCACACAACTACCACCATACAACCACCACCACAACACCACCACCACCATACAACCACCACCACCATACAACCACCACCACCATACAACCACCACCATACAACCACCACCACCACCACCATACAACCACCACCACAACACCACCACCACCATACAACCACCACCATACAACCACCACCACCACACCACCACCATACAACCACCACCACCACACCACCACCACCACCACCACCATACAACCACCACCACAACACCACCACCACCATACAACCACCACCACCACACCACCACCACCATACAACCACCACCACAACACCACCACCACACAACCACCACCACAACACCACCACCACCACCACACAACCACCACCACCACACCACCACCACCACCACCATACAACCACCACCACCATTATACAGCTTCTGATAACATCTTGCTTTGAATTCCTGAAATAATTGACATTTTGTTTTTAAAAGTGGAAAAGAGAGAGATGAGGAGGGGGGGGGGGATGAGTGAGAGAGATAGAGAGTGAGAGAGTGAGAGAGAGAGTGAGTGAGTGAGATATATATATATATATATATATATAGAGAGAGAGAGAGAGAGAGAGAGAGAGAGAGAGAGAGAGAGAGAGAGAGAGAGAGAGAGATAGAGAGAGAGTGAGTGAGTGAGTGAGTGAGTGAGTGAGAGAGATAGAGAGAGAGAATGTGTGGTGGAGAATGGGGTGAAGAAAAAAATTGTTTTTTAAATGAAATATTCTGAAAGTAATCCATTTGTAATGTTGGGGTTCTTTATTTTAATTATTGCTTCTTGATCTTTTAATATTAAAAAAAAAATATATATATATATATATATATCAGTTGATTAATTAATTGATAAATATAGAATATTTTATATACACCCTCTACTCGTGTAATGCAGGGCGTGGGACTGGGGTAGTGTGGTGGGTTAGGGTTGGTGGTGGTGGGGGTGAGGGCTGCTCCACCCCCCTCTCCCCACCAATGGTTTCTTATATAAGCACAAGGCCAGTGATTTGGGGGGAGGGGAAAGTCGATTAAATCGACCCCAGTGCGTGACTGGTACTTTATTTTATCGACCCCGTAAGGATGAAAGGCAAAGTTAACCATGGCGGGATTTGAACTCAGATCATAAAGGGCCGTAACTCTATGCTGCAAAGCATGACGTCCGACCCTCTACCTATACTGCCAATCAACCAATTATTATATTTTTCTTCTCAAACTACCAAAACACATATCTATTTGTATATGCGTTACATCGGGGATTGTCCGGCCGAGTCCTCTTCGCACCGGTCAACGTCGAGGCCTCGGGCGTACTTGGACCCCGTACTGCCGAGCTCCTCCACAAGATCGGAACGTCAGCGGCTCGTCTGAGGAAGGAGTCACGTCGCGAGGTCTGGTGGCTGTTGCAGCGGGTGTCGCTGGCCATTGTCCGCGGGTGTCGCTGGCCATTGTCCGCGGGAATATTTTTGCGGCCTCGTCTACAGGGCACAGTAAAGTGTAACAGTAGTATATACTTTCGGGTCCCAAATAATAGAGAGAGTTGGAATAAGCGGCCGAGGGCTGGAAAACGGTAATTTTTCTAGGTTGTATTCGTTGATTGTTTTAAAAAGCCAGAATTAGTCGTTTAGTTTACATAGGGAGGTAGGCGTAAATGCCAAACTCGCTGTCTTCAATTCGATTTTCGCGCCAACTCTTACCTATGGTCATGAATTTTGGATAATGACCGAAAGAATATGATCGCGAATATAAGTGGCCGAAATGGGATTCCTCCGAAGGGTCTTTGGAGTGATGTTAGTTGATAGAGTGAGTAGCTCGGAGATCATAGAGTCCCACAAAGTAGAGCCACTACTTCTCTGAATTGAGAGATCACAGCTCTGATACTATGGACATGTGGTTAGAATGTCTCAGGAAAGAATATGTAGCTCGGAGATCATAGAGTCCCACAAAGTAGAGCCGCTACTTCTCTGAATTGAGAGATCACAGCTCTGATACTATGGACATGTGGTTAGAATGTCTCAGGAAAGAATATGTAGCTCAGAGACCAGAGAGTCACTCCAGGTA
>OZ024757.1:31929500-31969500 GCA_964016885.1 Eledone cirrhosa | reverse complement strand
CTCTCTCTCTAGTGCTGTCACCGCTCACACCAACTACGTTGCAGGGTAGGTAACTCTGTTTAGCATTATAGAAATGTGCGTGTGTGCAAGTGCACATAACCCCTGCTTGTCTGATTAAAACGTATGTATTTTGGGTGGGAGGGGATCATAAAAATGTGTTGTAAATGTTGGACTTCCGTCGGTTTCGACAATGAATGCTTCGTTTTTTTTTAAACAATGGAATAGCTTGTTTGTGAAATTACTGTGTAAGTGCAGTGTTTGTTCGGTTATATATAGCATGTGTAATATGTTGAAGGCAGCAAAGCAGTGAATTGACAGGCGTTAGATCAGAGGCTCTCAAACTTTTGGGGCCACCATATATATACATACATACACAAGGTGTCTCCAAAAATATATATACACTTCAACAGTAATAATAAATATTACCTGTACAGGTAATCAAAGTATGTATACATTTTGGGGGACACCCTGTGTGTGTATAAATATATGTATATATATGCAAAGGTTATATTTAATTTGTTGGAATTCAACAAACTTAAAAGTTTTATAACTGATATAAAGCACTCATATAATTAATATAATGTATATATATATATATATATATATATATGATTTATTACGAATGAAACAGTGCTAGTCCTGTAGATCATTTCTATAATAAAATAAAGATGCCTATACTCTACTAATGTATTGAGTACCTTTCTTAACTGTGGTCACCTCCCGATATACATAATGTGTGTATATATATATATATATATATATATATATATATATACACATATATATACATATATACACATATATACATATATATACATATATATACATATATATACATATATACACATATACATATATATACATATACATATATAGTACCAAAATTATATTAAGGATATCATGGCTGAGCGTATCAGAACCACCCTCCTGTGTAATAAGCTCAAAGATTCTAAGTAGTAAATCCGAGCATTTATATTAAATCAAAAGTAGAATGATATATATATATATATATATATATATATATATATATATAAATATATATATATATATAAATATATATATATATATATATATATATAAATATATATATATATATATATATATATAAATATATATATATATATATATATATATAAATATATATATATATATATATATATATATATAAATATATATATATATATATATATATATATATAAATATATATATATATATATATATATATATAAATATATATATATATAAATATATATATATATATATATAAAATAAACACATCAAACAATTACAGGGGTAATTTGTAAAGAGTGTAAACACACAGTTACTGGTGTGTGTGTGTGTATGTATATATATATATATATATATATATATATATATATATAGTAATAATAATAAAATTGAAGACTAAAATCCAAAGAGGGCTCGATAAGGAAAATATATATCAAATATATAAGAACCGTAGAGCAAAATTTTAATAAATATATATATATATATAGGAATAAGGCTTGTAAGTCAAATGATTTCATTTAAACCTTGGTTATTCCCTATTCTTTTATATATATATCTTCTGAGATTGTAAAACTACGGTGATTTGAAATTCAACAATTGGATTAAACTCTGAACTGTCTCTTTCCTATCTTGCTGTGCACTATAAAATCATATTGAGCTTTAAAATGTTCTTTGCCATTATATGGTTGTATTATCAACTCAAATAAACTATTATATAGTAATAATAATAGTAATAATAATAAATTTGAAGACTAAAATCCAAAGAGGGCTCGATAAGGATAAATATATATCAGATATATAAGAACCGTAGAGCAAATATTTATTAAAATAACAGATTAAAGTTTAAGCAAATAATCGCTGCTTTCATCCTTAACGGGATCTTCTGAGTTAAAGCAGGGATTCTTTGCTGAAACTTTAATCTATTTTAATAAATATATATACATATATATATTTCCAATATACAAGTATATATATCAAATTAAAAATACTAGAAAATGATAGGCAAAAATGTACCTTTTTTATTCTTCAAAGTCCCGACTGCAGTTTTATCGAATGAGTTTCCTGCAATTTGTGCACCCTAGAAGTGCGCCATCTCTGTGAGGTAAATAAGACTTATCAAGGGACTTCTCGGTTAGTGAACTGTTTTGTCACAAGTGAGGAATTCTCGAAAGGTGGAGGTAGAAATGAACACGTGATACAGTGGTCACACACAGGAAGTAATGGTGGACAATAAGCGAGTACCGTATTGGCTAGAAAGATCAGTTACCACACGCCTGGTTAACTCGACCATAAGGAAGTTAGGGACAATATAGTAATGATATACAGACAGACATATGTATATGTGTGTGTGATGTCCGCCTTAAACAATTTTTCTCAATGGCCGAAACAGTTTAAATAATCAAAAGAATTTAAATAATTCCATAATTAGAGCTATTTATCAAATTAAAATTATGAGGAAATAATAGACAATGATACTCCTATTCTTATATATCGGGATAGAAGCAGTTTAAAGCTAGTTAGACCATTACTGAACAGAGTACTCGATACTTGTAGTAGTAGAGTATCGGTGATTTAAAAGGAATCACGAGCTGTTTTAGTGACTATGTGTCTGTGAAAGATATACTCACACACTAGGTCCGAACAAAAAGGAACCAAACTCCCACTGCCACTGCCTACGTCTTTCCGACTCTCCCCGTCTCCCACTGTCGCTGCCTACGTCTTTCCGACTCTCCCCGTCTCCCACTGTCGCTGCCTACGTCTTTCCGACTCTCCCCGTCTCCCACTGTCACTGCCTACATTTCTCCTGCTCTCCCCATTTCTCACTATTATGAGTAAATGGGAGCCCGCGGCTCTGGCGAACAGAATCGAGAAGGCGTTTCCCCGGAGGATGGTGAGACAGACGCGCTGGCAGAGCTATTTAGAAATGTAGGACTCCCAAGCGCAGGAAATAACTGCAATAACAGTCGATTGCTATAAATACGTTAGAAAATCTGGTAAAATACTCCTATGGACCGAAAAGAGTGGCCAGAATTTCAAACTGCCTAGCGCTTTGACTGCTTGTATAGAATATATATATGTAGTAGTAATAATAAATACTAAGACCAAAATCCAAAGAGGACTCAATAAAGGTTGTGTGTGTGTATATATATATATATATATATATATATATGAGAATTATGACTGGCAAGCGGCTCAGCGACCATATCTGTATCAGTGAGCTGCTCAACATTACCAGGCTTAGACCAATTACATCAATTGTCAAGTCAAGAGTACTCAAACTATACGGTCATATAAAACGATCAACTCGTGGTGTGAGTAGGTTATGTCTGGAAGGAAGGTTTGCTAGTAAGAGAAGCAGGGGCCGGCAGCCAAAAAGATGGCTTGATAATGTCAACCTATGGACTGGACTTGATCTTTGCTCTTTAAACTCTGCTGTTGGTGATCGAACTTTGTGGGGAAAAATATCTCATGTTGATGCGCAGTCTGCAAATGGCGGAGTTTAGCGCCAAAGTGAGTATATATAAACCCACGTCACGTGAAACCCAAACTTTCATGGATATACTCTTATCCCACTCCTGTACATACTTTCCGATTGTCACTTTCGGTTTTTTTCGTGTGATACGCGAAGGAACCAACCAACAAACATCTCTCTTTTATATCTCTTTTATTTGTTCATTCAAAATATTTTTCAGCTAATTCTGTCGTACAATATACATCAGCAATCGTTATCTAATGTTTAAAACATATGAATAGCTGCGATATATGCACCATATCAATCAAAAACGATATGAGAATTGAATACCATACTAAAGCTCCAGTAAGCTTGCTAAGAACCTGCAGATGGAAATGTTAATAAATACATTTGGCTTGGGTAAACTTTAAGATATTCTTTCATTGATATATGGCATGGCTTAGCCATGTTAAACCTAGCAGAGCCCATCCCCTATCCACGTCTAAACAGAGCCAGTTTCTTGCAAAGAGAGAGAGAGAGGGGGGTGGAGAGAATCGATCCCAGTACGAGATTGGTATTTATTTCATTGACCTTGAAAGGATCAAAGGGGAAGTTAACCTAGGTAGAATTTGAACCCAGAGAGCAGAAAGTATTCTATCCGACGTTCTAATGAAGCTTATAATTCATCTTCATCTGGTTTAACCCTTTAGCATTTACATTACTCTATATTTACTATTGTATTTTCATGGTAAAGGCTTTACCTCACATAATATTTACATTACTCTATATTTACTATTGTATTTTCATGGTAAAAGCTTTACCTCACATAATTCTCTCTCATAATATCAAATCTATGAGATTTTGATATTATTTATTTTGAGAACAATACCTTAACATCAGAATGAGCAACTGGTTATGGCCGGTTTGAACAGAAAGAAGTGAAACAATTCTGGCCAGTGTTAAAGGCTTCTTTACTTGTCACAAGCATTTGACGTTTTGGTAGCCTCTTTCAAAGCATCTTTCCAGAGTGTTTGTTCCAGAGGTAGGTTTTGGTCCAGGTCCTGGCTTTTAGATCATCCCTGATTACCTCTTCCCAGGTCTTACATGGTCACCCCTTTGCCCATCAACCAAGGGCCACAAACTTGATTCATCGGTGTATCCACCCATCACTACAATTCACGAGTCTGAACCAATGCAGTCTGCATGATCTTAAAACAGAGTCGAGTGCTGGTATCTTTAATGTTTGGTAGAGAGTTGCTATGTAGATGGGTTGGTATCAAATTGGCTAAATATAGAACACAACTGTATGGATCTCTAGATTTATTGCTTTTACTCGATGGGTCTGAGATCATCCTGGTGAGTGGTCACAGTGGCATTCACCAGTGACCTCCATCTCTGTGCCAGCTCATCTGCGTCCGCCAAGGTGATGTCGGGCCTCTGGAGATCTTCCTTAATCATGTCCAGTTATCAGGTGCAGGGCCTGATATCTGGCACTGCTCTCGCCTATACATTTTCTGTTTGACCTACCTCACAAGTGAGGAAATTATGGAAGTGGCAGTATTTCATTGTCACACCACACACACATAATAATTGTTTCTACTTTAGGCACAAGGCCAGCAATTACCCAGTACATTACTGGTACTTTATTTTATCGACCCCATAACGATGAAAGGCAAAGTCAACCTCGGCGGGATTTGAACTCAGATCGTAAAGGGACGTAACTATGCTGGAAAGCATGGCGTCCGACCCTCTACCGATACTGCCAATCCACCGCATTAATTGTTTCTACTTTAGGCACAAGGCCAGCAATTACCCAGTACATTACTGGTACTTTATTTTATCGACCCCGTAAGGATGAAAGGCAAAGTCAACCTCGGCGGGATTTGAGCTCAGAATGGCAAGGGCCGTAACTTTATGCGTCAAAGCATGGCATCCGATCCTCTACACATAATAATGTGATCCACTTAACAAAAACTGTCCCAGATATTTGTGGTTCCAAGGAGTCCAACCCTCACCACCATACAACCCAGAACAAACACAGACATTAAAATATTAAACACTTTACCTCTTGTTTCAAAGGATAGGCACCTTCTAGTCAGGATTGGAATATATATATATATATATATATATGATCGTCGTCATCGTCTAATGTCTATCTTCCACGCTAGCATGGGTTAGACAGGAATTGTTCCACTCGAGGCAAGATCGATCAGGTGACCGTGTCTTGCTCGTATAAGACTATACCACCACTGACCCCCCACTAACACACCCGCATTCAACCCTTTCCCCACCACCAGTATACTAACACCCACTAACATCCCCTTCACCACACACACACACCAGTACACTACACTCCCTCCACCGTCCCCCACGCCTTTTCTCTCCCCGCTCCACCCACACCTCTACTAATACACCCCCCCACTCCACCTTTCACACCTACCCATCCTCTCCCCTGTCCACCGCACCTCCACACATACTGACTTTCTCCACCTGCCATTCTCCTCTACTGCTGCTATGCCTTCGCCTGCCTTGACCCTCTGACCACTTCTCCGCACACAGTCCTCTCCTCTACCCTCATCCTGCCTTGACCCTCTGACTACTTCCTGTTGCTCGCACCCCTCATCTTCCCTCTTCCGACGACCACAACCAACGGATTACACACCATCGGCCATCGTTCCCACTATCCACTCCAAAACATGGAAAATATCCGGCATCCCTTCACACCCTCTACGGAACTACCTTAGGAACTTACCCACGGACATACACTCACAATTTTTTTTCGAACCACGCCACCTACATCCACAACAAAACGTATAAACACCAACACACACGTGCGTACCCCCACATATATACACACCCAGCCTCCGGAATCCTCTCCCCATCCACACGCACCTTTTCCTGAACATGGAACCTCGTTCTTCCCCCAACTCTCACATTCATATACACACACACACAAACACCACCTTCAGCCCTCCCCGCCTCCCTCACCCACCCCTACACGCCCCACATCCTTCCACCATTGTTTATCTTTGTTTATTTTTATTTGTACCCCTTCCACCGTTTTTTCCTCCCCTTTCTAAATGTCTCTCCACCACTCCCCCACATACCCTCGGAACTCTCTTCCCACCCACTTTTCTCCTGAAGGGCTTATGCCCGAAACGTCATTCCCCACCCCACCCCACCCACTCTCAAGAGCGTGAAACTAATAAACCTTTGTTTGTACTGCCTCTGTTTTGTTCCCGTTCCATTTTTCACTATAGATATATATATATAGATATATATATATATATTTATATATATATATATATTTAAAAGTTAAACAAGGTTCAGTGAATAAATCAAAAAATGAGTTTTACAATAGATTGGACCATGACTGAATCTTAACCATCTACTTTGTAGGGGTATGTCATGCATCATCTCATTTTATCTGATGAGGACGTACTGTTGAAGTTAACTCAGTACCTCTGAAATATGTATAATAAAATATACTTGATCACAAGAATATCTATTTTGTTAATATTTTGAATTAATATATATATATATATATATATATATATATATAAAACGAAGGAAGTGTGGTAAGGAACCAGATGGACCATAACGCACCAGAGTTCTCAATACTTAGGGTAGTAGAGTAAGTAATAGGAAAAAGTTTAACCCCGAAGGCAGAGCTCAAGCCGTTTTGGCAGCTATTTCTGGAATTAATGAAGAGATTTATTAAAATCATTAATTATTTCATTACTAAAACAGTAACTTAACATATGGTTCTTAGATAGAATTATATTGAAATATTTTAATGTAAAGAGAAACACTTTATTTCAATTAAGTAATTAAGAATTTGGGAGGGATTTACAAAAACTATTAATTATTTCCTTACTATGATAGTAACTTAACATATGGTTCTCATATAAAATTAAGTTAGAAAATGTTAATCTATATAGGAACCCTTTAATTAAAAATGAGTAATATGCTATAATTTAATTATTTTATTACTAAAACTAGCTTAAGATATGGTTCCAATATAAAACTAGTTGACTCCGTGCCATCAAGAATGATGGCAAATTGTAGTATTTTATGCATAAAAAGGGTTTAACCCTTTTTAAACCGGCCATATGCGGCCAGAGATCTCTCACCTCTTTCTGTTCAAACCGGCCATAACCGCCTGCTCATACTTATGTTAAGGTATTGTTCTCAAAATAAATATCAAAATTTCATAGGTTCAATATTATGTGAGTTAATTATGTGAAATAAAGTGTTTACCAAAAAAAAATGAAATACAATAGTAAATATAGAGTAATGAAAATGCTAAAGGGTTAAGTAAAGATTTACTAAAATTATTAATCATTTCAGTTCTAGAATAGTAACTTAACATATTGTTTTTATATAAAATTATGCTGAAAGATTATAATTTAAAGTGTGTATACATTTCGGGGGGATACCCTGTGACAACTCCAGCACTTGGGCTTACTAGGTCTTAGACAAAGTAACCCTACAGTTTATTTCAAAACCAACAACAAATAGCTCAAAACATAACATTCATTCTTCACTAGTTATATTTGCTGAAACTCCAAAACGTGACTCAGGCTGACAAATTCTCACCCAAACTATTAAGAATAAGATTAACTTGAATGGTTTTAATTCACAAATTCATTGAGAAAATAGAGTTTTGTTTCAACTTTATGATGTTGTATGAACAAAATTTAAATAGGCTAGCTTGGGCTCATAAAATTTAGCCCAATGAAACAAATAAGCTGTTTGATCAAAATTACCCATGAGTGGAAAAGTTTAAAGTTTATGACCAATATATATATATATACACATACATATATATGAAATCATCAGGGCTTTCCTGATGATTTCCTCTGAATTAAACAGTTCTAGTTCTGTAGAAGCCATTTCTATATTAAATATATATATATATATACTTTTGATTTATCACCACCAATACACAACACACATATGCATACATACATGCATATAATATATTATATATATATATATATGTGTGTGTGAGTATGTGTGTGTGTATGTATAAGGATGCAGAGATGATGGAGTACTAAATATGCTCATTCAAAAGAATTTCACTCCTTCGCTAGCCTCCGCCAGCATCAGCTCTGCTTTGCCCTCATTCTCCAAAGTCTTTAAGGCTTTAATCAGCAAAGGTTTCTCCAGTCCATGAAATTCTACAAAAGACATACAACAATAATAATAATAAAAATAATAATTTCAAAAAATAAAAAAATAAAAATAATAATGGTTTCTGATATGGGCACAAGGCCAGCAATTTTGAGGGAAGGGAAAAGTCGATTAAACCGACACCAGTGCATTACTGGTACTTTATTTTATTGAACCCATAAGGATGAAAGACAAAGCTAACCTCGGCAGGATTTAAACTCAGAATGTAAAGGGCGAAGCAGTATGTCTGACTCTCTACCGATTCTGCCATAGGTGATGCAAACAAGCTTCATAGGAAAAGGAAGTAAGTAGGAGATGGCTGAGCATATAGGATGCTGTCAAACTAGAAGAAAGTGGTATGGGCATCTACATAAAAAATAAGAAAAGTTGGAGGTTTTAAGGAGCAGGAATATTTGAGAAAAATGGAGACCCAGAAAACACAAAGACTGAGATTACTAAAGAGCGTAGAAAAGCATTTGATGAAAAGCCCCTGCATTCAGCATTCCTTAACTCTTTAACATTTAAACTAGCCATATCCAACCAGAATTCTCTCACCTCTTTCTGTTCAAACCAGCTGTAACTGGCCTCTCGTACTGATGTTAAGTTATTGTTCTCAAAATAAATAATATCAAAATCTCATAGATTCGATATTATGTGAGGTAAAGCCTTTACCATGAAAATATAATAGTAGATATAGAGTAATGTAAATGCTGAAGGGTTAAGGAAACGAGAAACATGTGATAACAGAAATATTTGGTTATGGCTACAGAAATGCTACATTAAGAAAGAATCAAGACTTATATTAGCAGTACAAGATCAAACCATAAGAACAAGGTGGGTAATGAAAAACAGACAAGAAAGATGTTCAATCTGAATGCTGAATCTGTGAAGAGAAAGCAGAGATAGTTGCAAATATTGTTTCAGAGTGTAAGCAGTTAGCCCAGAATCATCATTTTACATCCGCTTTTCCCTGCTTGCAAGGGTGGGACAGGTCCTATTCAGCATGGCATCTCTCCATTCATCACAGTCCTTCGTCATCTCCTCTGTGAGTTTCAGCGATCTGAGGTCTGCTCTCACCACCTCCGCACATGTTTTTCGTCGTCTTCCTCGACTGTGGCTTCCTTCTACTGGGATTTCTTGGCACTTCTTTACCCATCGGTCATCCTCCGTGCGCATCACATGTCCATACCAATGCAGTCTTCTCTCCCGCACACTACAACTTATCCCTCTTATACAGTTTCTCTCTCAACTCATCTATGCTTGGTCGTTCACACACATTGACATTGCACATCCCACGGAGCATGCTTGCTTCATGTCTCTTCAGCCGTTGCCTATCCTCCGCAGTTGCTGTCCATGTCTCACTACCATGCAGCATCGCGCATCTCACACAGGCTTGATTACAAAAAAAGACAAGACATGATAAGGTGGCTACCACATTGCACTGGCTCTTTTGTAAAAAAGTAGGAATTTCCGTGTTCAGAAAAATACCTATGATTATGGGGTCACAAATAAGATGAGAGTGCTAGAGAATGAAAATATAAAGCTCTTAAGAGTCTTCCCAATTTAGACTTAGATGAAGATTGAACACAACAGACCAGGTATTGTAATTGAGAAGAAGGAAAGAAACTGTACCCTCATAGATGTAGCATGTCCCTTTGACACCAGAACTGAGTGAAAAGAGAAGTAAGGGCGTATCCCGATTTAAAATATGAGACCTTCAAACGGGGGAGTAATGAAGTGAAGACAGTCACCATTGTCCCAGTGGGCATGATGATAAAGAACCTGCCAAAAATAGACTTTGCACAAACAATTGAACCGTTCCAGAAGACATCCTACTGGGAATAGCTTGAATATTGAGAAAGGTTCTAGACTACAAGCAATAGTGAAATGACAAGGAATGATATGAGAATGTTGGAGTTACCCTAAGTTACTAGTTGTAGCCTGTTATTACCTAAAATATCTAAAAGGGCGGTGGATTGGCAGTATCGGTAGAGGGTCGGACGCCATGCTTTGACGCATTGAGTTACGGCCCTTGCCATTCTGAGTTCAAATCCCACCGAGGTTGACTTTGCCTTTCATCCTTACGGGGGTCGATAAAATAAAGTACCAATAATACACTGGGTAATTGCTGGCCTTGTGCCAAAAGGTAGAAACAGTTATTACCTAAAATAACCGGTCCAAAGCAACATAAAAGTTAATTTCGGTGGGATTTGAACTCAGAATTTAAAGACCTGGAAGAAATACTACAAAGATATTTTTGTCCTCACATTCTAATGATTCTGCCAATCCACCACCTTTAACAGGAATTTAATTTCTTTATCTGACAGAAGGGCAATGGAAGAAGGGGACACTAGACAGACAAAGCAAAATGTTTTTCTTAAATGTCACTGCTGCCACCACCACCAACATCACAATAGATACAATGCCACATGTTTGAAGAGAAGGATATCAATTCTAACAACCCCAGTATAATGACTGGTATTTTATTGACCCTACATACTCTAACAACTCACCTTTATTAACTGTATCTTCACCAGAGGTCAACTCGTACAGTGTACACACTGTGTGAGTCATTCCATTGTCTGTGATCTGAAATAAAAATTACACAAAACTTAATGAACAATCAATAAAAATAAGGAAAGAACACTGGTCATTAAGGCAACAGTGTATTTTATCATGGTACCCGCACTACCCCTTTACAGAGTGTACTGGGTGTATTTTATCATGGTACCCGCACTACCACTTTACAGAATGTACTGGGTGTATTTTATCATAGCACCAGCACTGCCACCTTACAGAGTGTACTGGGTGTATTTTATCATAGCACCAGCACTGCCACCTTACTGAGTGAACTGGGTGTATTTTATCGTAGCACCAGCACTGCCACCTTACTGAGTGTACTGGATGTATTTTATCGTAGCACCAGCACTATCACTTTACAGAATGTACTGGGTGTATTTTATCGTAGCACCAGCACTGCCACCTTACAGAATGTACTGGGTGTATTTTATCGTAACACCAGCACTATCACCTTACAGAATGTACTGGGTGTATTTTATCGTAGCACCAGCACTACCACCTTACAGAATGTACTGGGTGTATTTTATCGTAGCACCAGCACTATCACCTTACAGAATGTACTGGGTGTATTTTATCGTAGCACCAGCACTACCACCTTACAGAATGTACTGGGTGTATTTTATCGTAGCACCAGCACTGCCATTTTACAGAATGTACTGGGTGTATTTTATCGTAGCACCAGCACTGCCATTTTACAGAATGTACTGGGTGTATTTTATCATAGCACCAGCACTGCCATTTTACAGAATGTACTGGGTGTATTTTATCGTAGCACCAGCACTGCCATTTTACAGAATGTACTGGGTGTATTTTATCATAGCACCAGCACTACCATTTTACAGAATGCACTGGGTGTATTTTATCATAGCACCAGCACTGCCATTTTACAGAATGTACTGGGTGTATTTTATCATAGCACCAGCACTGCCATTTTACAGAATGTACTGGGTGTATTTTATCATAGCACCAGCACTACCATTTTACAGAATGTACTGGGTGTATTTTATCATAGCACCAGCACTGCCACCTTACAGAATGTACTGGGTGTATTTTATCATAGCACCAGCACTGCCATTTTACAGAATGTACTGGGTGTATTTTATCATAGCACCAGCACTGCCATTTTACAGAATGTACTGGGTGTATTTTATCGTAGCACCAGCACTACCACCTTACAGAATGTACTGGGTGTATTTTATTGTAGCACCAGCACTACCACCTTACAGAATGTACTGGGTGTATTTTATCGTAGCACCAGCACTGCCATTTTACAGAATGTACTGGGTGTATTTTATCGTAGCACCAGCACTGCCATTTTACAGAATGTACTGGGTGTATTTTATCGTAGCACCAGCACTGCCATTTTACAGAATGTACTGGGTGTATTTTATCGTAGCACCAGCACTACCATTTTACAGAATGTACTGGGTGTATTTTACTATGACATGATGAAAAAATGATAACAATGATAATGTCATATAAGGGTCACTTGGCTGCTATTCCTAGCTGGTTCGGGAGGGAGAAATCATTATATAGAGAAGAGAGAAACAGTGAAGAAGAGAGAATGTAGAAAATAAAAAATTTAAAAAAAAAATGAAATTTACAGCTAACTCCTACACAGGTTTAGCTTGCTTCCTACGAGATTGTATCTTAAAGGAGGTTTTTGGGGGTGTTTTAATGATAGGGGCCCCAATCCTACTATGTTGTTGTTACAGCTCACACCTATGTAGGTAGGTTTAGCAAGCCTTTTACGAGATTATGTCTCATAGGAGGTTTCTCAGGTGATTTAATGATAGGGACCCGAATCCTTCCATGTTGTTGCAGTTCACTCCTATGTAGGTTTAGCTGGCCTTCTATGGGGTTATTTCTCACAAGAGGTTTCTTGGGTGTTTTAATGATAGTGGGCCCCAGTAATATCTTGTTACAACTCACAGCTATGTAGGTTTAGCTGGCCTTCTATGGGGTTGTTTCTCACAAGAGGTTTCTTGGGTGTTTTAATGATAGTGGGCCCCTGTAATATCTTGTTACAACTCACAGCTATGTAGGTTTAGCTGGCCTTCTATGGGGTTGTTTCTCACAAGAGGTTTCTTGGGTGTTTTAATGATAGTGGGCCCCTGTAATATCTTGTTACAACTCACAGCTATGTAGGTTTAGCTGGCCTTCTATGGGGTTGTTTCTCACAAGAGGTTTCTTGGGTGTTTTAATGATAGTGGGCCCCTGTAATATCTTGTTACAACTCACAGCTATGTAGGTTTAGCTGGCCTTCTATGGGGTTGTTTCTCACAAGAGGTTTCTTGGGTGTTTTAATGATAGTGGGCCCCTGTAATATCTTGTTACAACTCACAGCTATGTAGGTTTAGCTGGCCTTCTATGGGGTTGTTTCTCACAAGAGGTTTCTTGGGTGTTTTAATGATAGTGGACCCCAGTAATATCTTGTTACAACTCACTCCTATGTAGGTTTAGCTGGCCTTCTATGGGGTTGTTTCTCACAAGAGGTTTCTTGGGTGTTTTAATGATAGTGGACCCCTGTAATATCTTGTTACAACTCACAGCTATGTAGGTTTAGCTGGCCTTCTATGAGGTTGTTTCTCATATTAGGTTTCTCAAATGTTTTAATGATAGGGGCTCCAGTAATATTTCTTGGGTGTTTTAATGAAAGGAGACCCAGTAATATCTTGTAACTATGAGTGTTTTAATAACGGGAGCTCCAGTTCTATTATGAAAAGCAATGTGAAATGAAAGGTCTGGCTTAAGAACATAACACACAGCCCAGTCAAGGAATTGAACCCACAACATTATGTGTGAGTCCAACACCCTTACCACTAGGCCACAAGAAAATGTAACATAAAGGTTAATACTTACATATTTGTAAATAAGTTTACCCCACTCCTCGTTTGTACGCCATACAACAGTGAACTGTCGTTTTGATTTGTCTGTCCATTCTAGATGACCTGGTCAAGACAAAACACAGAAGTGGACTCTTGTTACTTTGGACTGACATTGACAGTATCAGTAGAGGGTCGGACGCCATGCTTTGCAGCATAGAGTTACGGCCCTTTATGGTCTGGGTTCAAATCCCGCCGAGGTTAACTTAGCCTTTCATCCTTACGGGGTCGATAAAATAAAGTACCGGTAATGCACTGGGGGTAATTGCTGGCCTTGTGCCAAAAGTAGAAACAATTATATGAAAGAGCTTCTATACTATAGCGAGGTAGAACCCCACTATATTATAGAGCTGGTATCCCCAACACTACTCCCTATACTATAGAGATGTAGTACCCCTACACTATAGAGAGGTAGAGGTAGTACTCCCTATACTATAGTCAGGCACTACCCCATTATATTATAGTGAGGTAGTACTCCCCTATACTATAGAGGTAGTATGTATCCCCTTATATTAGAGTGAGGTAGTACCTTACTATAGTATAGTAAGGTAGTACCCCTATACTATAGCAAAGTAGTACTCCCCATACTATAGTGAGGTAGTACCTCTATACTATAGTGAGGTAGTGCCCCCTATACTATAGAGAAGTAGTATCCCTCTATACTATAGTGTGGTAGTACCTCTATACTATAGTAAGATAGTACCCCACTTTATTATAGTAAGTCTGCAGTGTGTAGTACAGAAATAACTATATCATCATCATTTTACGTCCGCTTTTCCCTGCTTGCAAGGGTGGGACAGGTCCTATTCAGCACAGCATCTCTCCACTTTTCACAGTCCTTCATCATCTCCTCCATGAGTCTCAGCGATCTGAGGTCAGCTCTCACCACCTCCGCCCATGTTTTTCGTGGTCTACCTCTACTGCGTCTTCCTTCTACTGGGATTTCTTGGCACTTCTTTACCCAGCGTTCATCCTCCATGTGCATAACATGTCCATACCATCTCAGTCTTCTCTCCTGCACACCACAACTTATCCCTCTTAT
The DNA here is from genome assembly GCA_964016885.1 of Eledone cirrhosa. Classification (NCBI taxonomy): domain Eukaryota; kingdom Metazoa; phylum Mollusca; class Cephalopoda; order Octopoda; family Eledonidae; genus Eledone; species Eledone cirrhosa. Next base: position 31,954,357 of record OZ024757.1, on the reverse strand, counting down.
ACCCAGTTTCTTTCTCAACTTGACATTGACATTGTACTATATAAATATATAAATTCATAAATAAACATTGTTGCCTCAGAAATCACTGAGACTATGTCTGAGAGTATTTGAAATTCATAAGAATAATTTGAAAATTCGAACACAAAAAGTAGCTGTCCTTAGATGTATTTTTAACCAAATTACATGCAGTTGTCATTGACAGCACCTGGCTGTTGTAACAGTTGTTCCTTGTGTTCAACATTTCAAATTATTTCTCTGAATAAATATATAAATTTATGTGAGATATTACCTTTCTTCTTGAGTTCATCCAGAATGGTCATCAATGAATCGGTTGAAAGTTTCCCTGGTCAGAGGTCAAGGAAGAATTCAGTAACACAGAACATAGTAACAATCTCCTGACACTGTAATGTGGTTGTGTAGGTTGCACAACAAAAAGCACCCAGCCCACACTGTAAAGTGATTGTGTAGGTATCACGATAAAAAGCACTCAGCACACATTGTAAATGTGGTTGGCATTAGGAAGGGCATCCAGCCGTAGAAACCTATCCAGAAACAGTCCTATATGAGCAAGACATGGTCACCTGACCCGACTTGCCTCTAATGGGATAACCCATCTAATCCATGCTAGAGTGGATAATGGACATTAAACGATGATGATGATGATATATATATATATATATATTAAACAAAAGCCTTGGTGAGCCCCTTTTTTTTAAGTAAAAAGAAATTCAAACACTCATATATGAAAAAACAACCTGAGGCAACATTTGTTGTCCTGCTCGTATAGGACTGTCTATATATATATATATATCCCATGCTAGCATGGAAGGTAGACATTAAACAATGATGATATATATATATCATCATCATCATCATTTTACGTCTACTTTTCCCTGATTGGAAGGGTGGGACGGGAACTGATTCTGGCTTGATTGCTACAGCTGGATGCCCTTCCTCATTTACAGTGAGTGCTGGGTGCTTTCTTTTTTTGCCATGGCACCTACACGACCACTTTGCAGTGGAATGATAGGGACCCCAGTCCCTATCATCTCATTTCTACAGCTGAGTAAACTGGAGCAATGTGAAATAAAGTGTCTTGCTCAAGGAAACAACACATCACCCGGTCTGAGAATTGAACTCACAACCTTTCGATTGCAAGCCCAATGCTCTAACCACTAAGCCATGTGCCTTCATATATATATATGTGTCTGTGTGTGTATGTATATTGCATTGAAAATGTAAAGGATACTGTTTAACTTTTTGTTGAAGAAGAGAACAGAGCTCTGGGATTCAGTGATATCCAAGCAGTAGATTTTGTGGTATTTACAATAATCAAGAATCAAATAACACCATGCTTCCAATTGTTTCTTTCTTGTGTCAAAGTTTGGCTGGATCCTAAAAGTATATATAGACATACATATAGATAAATAGGTAGGTAGACAGATAGACACATACATAGCGTGGTTGGTGACAGGAAGGGTACCTCTATAGTATATCTAAAGCGTTTTCCTGACACTGTTTGTTAAGTTTTCTATGGCTGGATACCTTTCCTATCACCAACCACTTTTATAAATACCCAATACTAGGGAGGTTCTCATGTCTATATATATATATATAGAGAGAGAGAGAGATAGATAGATATACACATACATAGGGTGGTTAGTGACAGGAAGGGTACCCCTATTGTACATCTAAAGAGCTTTCCTGAGCCTTTGTTTGGTAAGTTTTCTATGGCTGGATACCCTTCCTATCACCAAGCACTTATATAGGGTGTACTGGGTATGTTTATCATATAAATCACCAACACTAGGGAGGTTGTTATGTCTATAGAGAGATAAATACACACACATATATATAGGGTGGTTGGTGACAGGAAGGGCACCCTGCTGTAGAAACCATGCTAAATGGGCTGAGAGGACCCTTTAGTTGTGTCACAGGCCCTTTGTTTGGCAGGTTTTCTGCAGCTGGATGCCATTTCTATCACCAACCACTTTACAGAGTATACTAGACACACACAAATATATATATATATATATATTTTTTTTTTTGCATCACCATTATAAGGGGTCTCACGAGCTGTGGATTACAGAGTCGGGCTAGATCGATACAGATCGAACCTTGAGCTGATCAGTGGCGAAACGCGCGTCACCAACCAATAAACGTAATGAAGGAGTCACCACTCGTCCTTGTTTTATTTTACTATAATACATTCTGTCTAGCTCTACACCTCGACACAGGATTGAACCGAAACATCGAGTGCTCACCCGGGTGAACCTACAGTAATCCCAAGTTACACTCCCTGGATATATATATACATATATATATATATATATATATATAGTGATAAAATTTGCTCCGGACATAACACCCGTGTCTGAAAGAACCCGCAGAAGTAGAATCAGCCAGATCCATACAAGGACCATGACTCGAGCTACATGCCGGCGAAACATTTGTAACACGAAATAAACTAAGTCCAGATGCATCACTGATTTTTCGTTTCCTTTATAATATCTACACTCTACTCTGATGAATATTGAGTGCTAATTTTGGCATACCGCCTATGGAAGCACCATAGTTACCACTATACACAACTATATATATATATATATATATATATATAACGAAGGAATTGTGGTAAGGAACCAGATGGACCATAACGCACCAGAGTACTCGATACTTTGGGTAGTAGAGTGAGTAATAGGAAAAAGTATGACCCCGACGGCAGAGCTCAAGCCGTTTCGACGGCTATTTCTGTCCAGAAATAGCCGTCGAAAAGGCTTGAGCTCTGCCGCCGGGGTCATACTTTTTCCTATATATATATATATATATATATATATATGTATATATACATACACTGTAAATGTGGTTGGCGTTAGAAAGGGCATCGAGCCGTAGAAAATCAGTCAGAGACACCCCTATATGAGTGAGACACGGTTACCCGACGACACAACTTCTGAGCCATGCTACCGTCTCAGCCATGCTAGCGTGGAAGATGGACGTTAATCGATGATGATACATATATAGTTAATAAATGAAACACACAAAACACAGGAGGCAATTTTACACAGTTATATTAGGTTCACGCTTGGTAGAAGTGGAGGAGGTCACCGGATTCATTGTATATAGTCATATTAGGGTTAGGGTTCATTCATAAGCTCTCGTGTTTATTCAATCAGAGCATGTGAAATAAATCCATTGAATGCGACGCATTTATTATTATTACTATATATATATAATGTATAGACACATATACACTTCACACATCATACACATACACATCACAAATATATATATATATATATATATATATAAACTAATATATATGATGAAACACAGATACCAACACATCTGTATATATATTGCAAAAGAAAATATATATACAGATGTGTTGGTATCTGTGTTTCATCATATATATTAGTTTATACACGGCTCAGGGGTATTTTCCTCCTTCGAGCTAATTCCATTGTAAAAGAATTCAATACACTTATTAATATATATATATATATATATATAAGATCAAAAGATGGTTAAAAGAGTTCCAAGTATATATATATATAATCAAGTATATACGCATACATATTTACACATATACACATACTCATACATATATATTTACACTTATATACACATACTCACATATATATATATATATATAATCATGTACATTATAATGTATACACACTCATATATATATATACACATATATATACAGGGTGTTCCCCCAAACCAAAAAATGTATACACACTTCAATAGCATTCTAATAAATATTGACTGTACAGGTAATCAAAGTGTGTATACATTTTGGGGGACACCCTGTATATATATATATATATATATATATGTATATATATATATATATACATATATATATATATATATATACACACACACATTATATATAACATCAAAGAAAACATTCATTCGTTGATAAATATATAATAATAAAAAGGTAGACACAGTATATAAGAAAATCAACAATATATGTATAAACAAAAGATGTCTAACAATATATATTATACACTACAATAGATATATGATGGATGTATATAATATTGTTATTATCCAGTGTGTTTTATGAAGACTTACGTAAAGAAAGGAGGAAAGTTATATTGCCACGGCCATTGGAATTCCGCCATAGTTATCACTGTAACTAAGGCCGCTTATGTCAAATACAAACAGCCGGGAATATGATATATTAAATGGTTTATAAATCTAATTTTAATTTCATTGAAGCTTCTTTCTTGTTCAATAATTTTAAAATTAATGGCCTATTGCCAAAAACGAAAAAATTTTAAAGGAAGAAAATTAAAATGAAATTAAGGCAACGAAAAATACTCCCCTCTTTCTTTCTCTCTAGCTTTGTTTACCTCTCTCTCTCTGAATAACTAACACTTTAATTGTATCTCTCGCTGTCTTACGGCCTATCTCTCTCTTTCCCCCTCCCTCTATTTTTCTGTCTCTCTCTGTAGATGTGTGTGTGTAGTTTTCCTAATCTTTCTCTAAATCTCTCTCTCTTTCTCTCTGTATATATTGAAGGGAGATACGGAAACTAAAACAGTGTTGTCATATAGAGAGTGAAGAGCAACAGAGAGAGTAAAGCAGTTAAATTATAGAGAAGAGTAATGATCTATTATAGAGAGGGAAGAGCGACGGAGAGAGTAAAGCTAAGAAACTATAGGGATGTGTGTAGGATACATACATACATAATGCATACACACGACGCTCAGCTTTATAATATTATAGATCATATAATGTAATATATTTTATTATTGTAATATATTATAACCCCTGTCGGTGGATTGGCAGTATCAGTAGAGGGTCGGACGCCATGCTTTCCAGCATAGTTACGTCCCTTTACGATCTGAGTTCAAATCCCGCCGAGGTTGACTTGCCTTTCATCCTTACGGGGTCGATAAAATAAAGTACCAGTAATGCACTGGGTATTTGCTGGCCTTGTGCCTAAAGTAGAGACAATTATAACCCCTGTCTGTTACTCTGTTTCCTTAGAAACGGTCAAGAACTGAAGTCCAGCTTAGCTCGTCCAAGCAGGACTTGAATGTGCAGCGAAGCTTGTGACAAGGCGGTACATGTGTCCTGGGAATCAAAAACAGTCTTCGTTCTCCGCTCTCCCTCATCCAGAATTACCTCCCTTTAATTCTAAACTAAGACAGATTTACCTCCCTTTTTATATTAATAACTAAACAAATAAATAAATTTATTTATTCTGTTTTCACCCCAGACGGAATTTTCTGAAACTTTTCAGAAGATTCCGTTTCGGGTGAAAGCAGAAGTTCTTTGCTTGAACTTTAATCTGTACTAATAATAAATATTTGCTCTACGAGTTTTTAAACTTATCGTGTCCTCTTCGGGTGTTGGTATTTGTATTTACTATTACTATATATATATATATATATATACCCTCCTAGCACTGGTCACCGTCGACAGGGGGAGGGTAAAAAGTCCTCAAACTCCTTTCAGTAGGTCCTGTCAGAAGCAACCATTTCCAACTGATCCGGCTGGATCCCCAAGCAAGGCCAGCCAAGTTCATGGATGTTATCCAACCGTAAAATCGCTCCAGCGTTTCTTTCCTGGGACATTCTAACCAAATACCCATAGTATCTCTCAGTTCGGAGAAGTAGAGGCTCCACGATCTCTGAGCTACCCACTCTATCGAGTAACATTACTGTAAAGACTCTTCGGAGGAACCCCCATTTCGGTCACATGTATTCGCGATCGTATTCTTTCGGTCATTACCCAAGATTGGCGTTTACACCAACCTCCCTTCTTCTGATTACCGAACGCTTTTGTAAACTATAGTTGAAATAATATGTTTATATATTCTTAGACTAACACAGATTTACCTCCCTTAGCTAAATATATATATTATTACATCAACAGCTGCATTTCGACGTTACAGCTGCATTTCTACGTTACAACTCCCTTCCTCCCTTTCTTTATCATATTTAGTGTTATAAAAATAAGATACTCTAAGAATGCCAGACATACACACACGTATAATAATTAATAAAGTATAACAGCGGCAATTATTTGCAGAGCAAACCAGAAAAAAAGAATATATTATATATATATTATATTTGTACTATTTTTACATTAATTTGGTAAATGTTATTTATGATGTAAGGGTGCCACATATTGATATAGTGAGACAGAGAATGTGGGCCGCTTGTGTAATTTAGAAACAGTTCATCTGAACTCAGTAATTGTTTAAAACGTCTTTCTTTCTTTCTCTAAACAAGGAAGACCTCGTCTATAACTATAAATATATACATATATATATTTATATTTGTATGTAGAATCTGATATGTATGTATATATATGTGTCTGTTGCATGGATGTATATATAGTAAGGTAGAGAAATTATAAGAAGAAAATAACGATCTGTAATATTTGAGCAATATATATATACATATATATAGACATATACATATATAGATTGTGTCTATATATTTCCCCCAACAACACAGTAAGTATTACTAAAAACTTTTTATTGTATTTTACTACCACTCTCCCATCAGTCTCTTCCGCTTGCCTGCATATCTAAACATACTTCTAGAATTTTTACTTTCTACATATATACATACATATACACATATACTAAAAACATATATAGTTACATGTATAAACACACACACAAACACACATATATGTATATATAAAGTAATACTTAGTTTTAAGATCACAGATAACATCCGGTAATTTCCGTGAGTGTAAAAAATTACAATTTCTTTTTTAATTCTATCAACATAATCAAAATTTACCTCTGCGAAAATATATCTCGGCAAATTATGTGGTATTAAGAAAGTTGTGAGGAAACAAAGTCAGGGAGAGGCATAAAACTATAATTTGCATGCATACATACATACACACACACACACAAAACTAATTTGCATGCATACATACATACATACATACATACACATACACTCAAAGCTAATTTGCATGCATACATACATACACACATATATATATACACACACACACACAAAGCTAATTTGCATGCATGCATACACACACATATATATATACACACACACAACTACTTTGCATGCATACACACATATATACACACACACACGAAACTATAACTTACATGCATACGCACACACTCGAAACTAATTTACATGCATACATACATACATACATACATACATACACACACAAAACTATAATTTACATGCATACATACATACACACATATATATATATATATATACATACATACACATATATATATATACATGTAGAGGTTATATTTAATTTGTTGGGATACAACAAGCTAAAATATTTTTAATAACTGATATAAAGCACTCAACAAATTATTGGAGTAAATATACGATATATTAACAAATGGAAACTTGGTGGCCCTTGAAATATATATAATGAAATAAATATGGTTTTATAAATATAGTTTCCATTTGTTAATATATTGTATATATATATATATATGTATATATACGCGTATATATATATACACGTATGTATATGTAGATCCCGAGTGAAATCGGAGGTAACCACTGTTAAAAAGGTACTCAATACATATATTTTATATATATATATATATATATATGTTTCTATATATAATTTATTGGTGTGTAACGTTTAGTTACTATTGGTTCACCAGTTTGACCACTCGATGCCAATACAGGTCCCGATGCGGTACTGTACTGGGGGTATTGCACCCTAGTCCGTATCCTAAAGAAGCAGAGTCTAAATAAAAATAATAATAAAGCAGGAACGAAGTATCAGTATAATATCATTATGTCTATTCACGCGTGACGCGCGTTTCGCGATCGATCTACTCAAGGTACAATTGCTACCATTAAGGAATCCACAAGTCTGATGAACTATCGATTCTAGAGTCGGGTCTGGTCGATACCGATCATACCTTGAGCTAATCGAACGCCGGTCGAGCGTCACATGTGAATAAAACAATGATACTATGGATACTTCTTTCCAGCTCATTATCATTATATATATACACACACATACACAGGGTGTCCCCAAAAATATATATACACTTCAACAGCATTCTAATAAACGTATATACACATTTGGGACGGGGGGGCATCCTGTATGTATATATATATATATATGTGTGTGTGTAAACGTATATATACCCTTTTCCTTAGACTGGCCATGTTGAAGAAAACAAGTTTTATCTTGTTAATTATTGATATATCCACCTTCCCCCTTTTCATTAGTCCGCATATACGTGTGTGTGTGTGAATGTGTATATATATATATACACACACATATATACATACACACATATATATATATACACACACACAGACATACATATACTCTCACACAAACACATTATTGATACTTAGCCATAATTAATTGTATTTATTATATGTGTTTATGCTTTCATTCTGTAGGAATTATTCATGAAGTATTATATACATTATGATCATAATAAAAAAAAAAAGAAAAAGCATAACGACATTGTAACGAAGTAGAGAACGTTTTAGAACATTTGACTTCCTCTATTCCTGTCTTACATTATTTCTGTTACACGAATTCTAAACAGTCATTTGATGTAGAATGTTTTTGACAGAGCGTGCTGTTTGTGACAGACAGTCCAAAACGCTAATATATATATATATATATATATATATATATATATATATATATATATATATATCTTTATATCCAAAGTGGTCCTTATGGTGCCACAATAAAAGTCACCCAGCCAACACTGTAAAATGGTCCTTATGGTGCCACAATAAAAGTCACCCAGCCAACACTGTAAAATGGTCCTTATGGTGCCACAATAAAAGTCACCCAGCCAACACTGTAAAATGGTTCTTGTGGTGCCACGATAAAAGTCACCCAGCCAACACTGTAAAATGGTCCTTATGGTGCCACAATAAAAGTCACCCAGCCAACACTGTAAAATGGTCCTTATGGTGCCACAATAAAAGTCACCCAGCCAACACTGTAAAATGGTCCTTATGGTGCCACAATAAAAGTCACCCAGCCAACACTGTAAAATGGTCCTTATGGTGCCACAATTAAAGTCACCCAGCCAACACTATAAAATGGTCCTTATGGTGCCACAATTAAAGTCACCCAGCCAACACTGTAAAATGGTCCTTATGGTGCCACAATTAAAGTCACCCAGCCAACACTGTAAAATGGTCCTTATGGTGCCATAATAAAAGTCACCCAGCCAACACTGTAAAATGGTCCTTATGGTGCCACAATTAAAGTCACCCAGCCAACACTATAAAATGGTCCTTATGGTGCCACAATTAAAGTCACCCAGCCAACACTGTAAAATGGTCCTTATGGTGCCACAATTAAAGTCACCCAGCCAACACTGTAAAATGGTCCTTATGGTGCCACAATTAAAGTCACCCAGCCAACACTGTAAAATGGTCCTTATGGTGCCACAATAAAAGTCACCCAGCCAACACTGTAAAATGGTCCTTATGGTGCCACAATTAAAGTCACCCAGCCAACACTGTAAAATGGTCCTTATGGTGCCACAATAAAAGTCACCCAGCCAACACTGTAAAATGGTCCTTATGGTGCCACAATTAAAGTCACCCAGCCAACACTGTAAAATGGTCCTTATGGTGCCACAATAAAAGTCACCCAGCCAACACTGTAAAATGGTCCTTATGGTGCCACAATAAAAGTCACCCAGCCAACACTGTAAAATGGTCCTTATGGTGCCACGATAAAAGGCACCCAGTCCATACTGTGAAGAGGTTGTGTAGGCGTCATGATAAAAGGCACCCAGTTCGTACTGTGAAGAGGTTGTGTAGGCTCCACAATAAAAGATACCCAGTCCACAATGTAAAGTGGTCGTTATGGTGCCACAATAAAAGGCACCCAGCCCACACTGTAAAGAGGTCGTTGTGGTACCACGATAAATGGCACCCAGTCCTGTAAAGTTATGGTGCCACAGTAAAAGGCACCCAGTCCACACTGTAAAGGGTTGTGTAGGTGCCACAGTAAAAGGCACCCAGTCCACACTGTAAAGTGGTCATGTAGGTGTCACGACAAAGGGCACTCAGTCCCCACTGTAAATGTAGTTGGCATTAGGAAGGGCATCCAGCCATAGAAAGCAATCCAGAAACAGTTCTGTGTAAGCAAGTCACTGACACCTGACCTCACTTGCCTGAAATGGGACAACCCGTCTAACCCATGCTGATAATGATTATGCTATTCTGTTACAGGAAGATGATTACTTTATCGAAGAAACTTCGTCAACAACAAGATGGCTCCAAACAAGAGATAACCATACATAAAAGAATTTCAATTAGAGATAAATTATTGGTTAAAGGTTAGTGGCATTGTTCTTGATGTTTTTATGTTGTGGGTGGTGTTAGTGGTATGGTTGTGGTGTTGTTATTGGTGGTGGGGTTAGTGATAAGCTGGGGGGGGAGGGTGATGGTGTTCGTGGTGGAGGTGTTAGTGGTAAGGTTGTTGGGGGTGGTGTTGTTTGTGGTAAGGTTGTTGGGGGTGGTGTTGTTTGTGGTAAGGTTGTTGGGGGTGGTGTTGTTTGTGGTATGGTTGTTATTGTTGTTGTTGGTGGTGGTATGGTTGTGGTGGGGTTAGTGATAAGCTTGTTGGGGGGGGGGTCGTGGTGGAGGTGTTAGTGGTAAGGTTTTTGGGGGTGGTGTTGTTTGTGGTATGGTTGTTATTGTTGTTGGTGGTGGTGTGGTTGTGGTGTTGTTATTGGTGGTGGGGTTAGTGATAAGCTTGTTGGGGGTGGGGGTGATGGTGTTCGTGGTGGAGGTGTTAGTGGTAAGGTTGTTGGGGGTGGTGTTGTTAGTGGTAAGGTTGTTAGTGGTAAGGTTGTTGGGGGTGGTGTTGTTTGTGGTATGGTTGTTATTGTTGTTGATGGTGGTATGGTTGTGGTGGTGTTATTGGTGGTGGGGTTAGTGATAAGCTTGTTGGGGGGGAGGGGGTGTTCGTGGTGGAGGTGTTAGTGGTAAGGTTGTTGGGGGGGGGGGGGTTGTTTGTGGTAAGGTTGTTGGTGGTGGTGTTTGTGGTGGTGTTTGTGGTATGGTTGTTATTGTTGGTTGTGGTGTTATTGGTGGTGGGGTTAGTGATAAGCTTGTTGGGGGGGAGGGGGTCGTGGTGGAGGTGTTAGTGGTAAGGTTGTTATTGTTGTTGGTGGTGGTATTGGTTTGTTGTGATATTGTTTTCAGTGGTGGTGGAAGGAGATTGTTGTTGGTAATAATGTTGGTGGTGATTGCATTTGGCTCTTTTAACAGCTCTTCTAGTGATGAGTTTTCTCATTTTTATATGAATCCATATATATATATATATAAATGTATGTATGTATACGTACATACATATATGTATACAGTAGTATGTATATATATATATACATACATGCACACATGTATATATGTACGTATGGATTCACCGAACATTTATTATAATGCTCGGTTTGTTTGTAAACAAACAGCCCGAATTAATCCGTACAGTGTCTAGCAACCATCGCTGTACTAGTTTCAAGCTTATTAGCTATCGTCAGCAACGTATACCTTCCTGCCAGATGGTTGAACGTCTGAAAGTATATACTTTCAGACTTTCAGATGTTCAACCATCTGGCAGGAAGGTATACGATGCTGACGATAGTTAATAAGCTTGAAACTAGTACATCGTTCCAGTGTCAGTGTTGAACAAAAAGGTGACGTGGTTGCCTAAACACTGTACAGCGTAATTCGGGCTGTTTGTTTGTTTACAAACAAACCGAGCATTATAATAAATGTTCGGTGAATCCATACGTACATATATACATGTGTGCATGTATGTATATATATATACATACTACTGTACGTCTGTATACATATATGTATGTACGTATACATACATACATACTTACATTTAAGTAACTGCCATACTAAGAGTGATAAATGAAATTTCGTTTCATTCTATTCCATTTATATATATAAATTACAGAATAATCAAAACTATGTTCAAAGCATTTTATTGCTGACAATCGTTTCTTCCAAACATTCGTTTGGAGTCATCAGAGCATTGGCAAAGTTTAAACATATAATTAACCTCCTATTCCACAGAACAATCGCAAAGATATGTAGATATTGCTGTTGTTATCAATAGTGTCATATTTAGAGTGTGAAGATGATGTGGCCAGTATCAGTGGGTGTGACAAAGATTATAGAAGAATTATGAAAGAAAGTTACTTGCAAAAAATATGGCAGTACATATTCTAAAATTGGAACGATACAGAGAAGATTAGCATGGCCCCTGCGCAAGGATGACACGCAAATTCGTGAAGCGTTCCATATTTTTTTTACAAGGGCGGTGCCCCAGCATGGCCTCAGCCGGATGGCTGAAACAGGTAAAAGAGTAAAAGAGTAATATATATATATATGGTGGCACATGGCTTAGTGGTTAGAGCATTGGCCTTGCAATCGAAAGGTTGTGAGTTCAATTCTCAGACCGGGTAATGTGTTGTTTCCTTGAGCAAGACACTTTATTTCACATATTTCTACAGCTGAGTAAACTGGAGCTGAGATGATAGGGACTGGGGTCCATATCATTCCACTGTAAAGTGGACGTGGAGGTGCCACGGCATAAAAGCACCCAGCACTCACTGTAAATGAGGTTGGTGTTAGGAAGGGCATCCAGCTGTAGAAATCAAGCCAGAATCAGTTCCTCTCCCACCCTTGCAAGCAGGGAAAAGCGGACGTAAAATGAAATGAAATATATATATATATATCAAGCGTTAAACTAACATATTTCTTCCATGTACTGTGTCATTTGTTTTGTTATTTCTGTTTATATATATAATTCTGTTATTTCTGTTCATATATATATATATATAATTCTGTTATTTCTGTTTATTATATATATATAATTCTTGGTATCTACTTATTCTTTATTACAGAAGTGCCGGAGATGGAAGAAAACCTGCCGAAAACTTGCAATATTACATTTGAAGATTCAAATGTTCTCCATATGTTTGATCTGTCCATCCATCCTGATGAGGGTTACTGGCATGGTGGCACTTTCCATTTCCATATAGAAGTTCCTGATGAATACAACATAGTTGTAAGTAAATCATGATGATCATCATCATCACTGTTTAACGTCCATTTTTCCATGCTAGCATGAGTTAGGCGAGTTGTCCTGTTGTGATATAGGTCAGGTGAGGTGACCATGACTTGCTCATACAGAACTGGTTCTGGATGCCCTTCCTAATGCTAACCTCATTTACAGTGAGTACTGGGTGCTTTTTGTCATGACACCAACATGACCACTTTACAGTGTGGGCTGGATGCTTTTTGCCGTGACACCTACACAACCACTTTCATGTAAATACATATACATGGGCTGTAAATTGACAGAGTTGTTACAGTGTTGGATAGAATGCTTTGCTGTATTCCTTCTGGTTCTTTGAGTTCAAATCTTGCCGAGATTAAATCTGTCCACAATTAAAGATACTATAACATTTGAATTAACAAACTACTTTTAGATATTTTCTACTAAATCATTACAGGATGCTAAGACTTAAACATTAGTCTTTACTTCAATACTGCATATTTTCACAACAATATGTCCACTAGTAAAGATACTATAAACATTTGATTTAACAAACCTGTTTTAGAAGAGATAATACTGCAGATTTTAACAACATTGTGTCCACTAGTAAAGATACTATGAACATTTGATTTAACAAACACCTGTTTCCTCTCCTCTCCTTAACAGCCACCGTACCTCAATATTTCTTTGTTTAGTTTCATATATGGTCCTTGATAATTGTGTTTTATGTTTTGCAGCCACCCAAAGTGCGCTGTGAAACACGTATATGGCACCCAAACATCGATGAAGATGGGGAAGTGTGTTTGAGCTTGTTACGACAGAATTCTTATGATATGATGGGTGAGTAGTCTCTCTCTTTCTATTTCTGTATATATATATATATATATATATATATATATATTCAGGTTTGAGGTTCGCCACTGTATAGAGCTGGTCTATTCCTGATGGTCAATCGTAATGTAATAATATAGAGAGTACTCAACGTAAAGCAGTTCAACCGTCTTTGTTTTTGTAGTTGGTGGTGCTATTACGGAGTTAAATATTATAATGAAATGACAGGAGGCTGGATTTGTGTAAATCCTTGAAAGGTTTATTATACTATGATCATTTCAATGACCGGGTTCCGTATGAATCCGGTGATATCATCAGGTATTCGAAATATAATACGTGAATGTAATAGATAAAATCCATGGGGCTGAAAATCGAGGACCCGAGGGCGACCGCTATCTTGCACCCTCTACCTTAGCCGGTCGCCCTCGAGTGACGTGGCTAAAGCTCACAGTGTGCTACTACCGGTCAGATAAAGGTAAACAGAAAGGGATGGGAACATATATATATATATATATTACAGAGAGTCGGGACCCAACAACAAAAGCTCAGCCATCATTTCAACAGCTAGTTCCAGAGTCCCGAAATAGTTGTTGAAATGGCAAGAGCTCAGCCACCAGGTCCTAACTCTTTATAATATAACCATACTCTACTACCTCAAGTATTGAGTACCCTGTTGAGTAATGATCTAACCAGTCCCAAACTGAATCCATCCTGATTTATATATATATATAAACACACACACATTCAGATATACATACATGTATGGAGTGTCTGCAGTGTTTGAATGTATTTCTTTTACTTAAAATATTCCAAACACAACCTTACTGTCACACACACCACTTCAGATGTTATCTTGACATTTCAATGTAGAAGATATGTTCCTTTGTTTATCTTTAGTTATCATCTCTTCCACAGGTTGGGCTCCTACCAGACGCCTGAAAGATGTTATCTGGGGACTAAATTCCTTATTTTCGGTACGTACTAATCAATCCATCCTCTCTCTCTTTTGTTAATATTGGAGGTGTGTAACTTGAGTACAAGATATACCTCAGTATTGGAGGTGTGTAACTTGAGTACAAGATACACCTCAGTATTGGAGGTCTGCTAATAAAGTATTACTCCTCCCCTGTAGTTATCCCACAGCCAACCATGTGATAAATGAGATAAATGGTAACTGGGATTGGTTTCATTATTACTGAAGCTGTATTTTATATATTTATTACAGGATCTTTTAAACTTTGATGACCCTTTAAATGTTGAAGCTGCAGAAAATTATGCCAGAGACAAGGTAACATACTTTTTTGTGTATAATAAATACAACTTGAGTATAATATCACCCCTATTTCTGAACCTAAAAAAACAAACATACAGATAAATGAAATTAAAATAGGTGTTAAACGGTGATGATGACGACATACACATCTATCATCATCAACACACACACACACACATATATATATATATAATTGTTTCCACTTTTGGCACAAGGCCATCAATTATCCAGTGCATTACTGGTACTTTATTTTATCGACCCCGTAAGGATGAAAGGCAAAGTTAACCTCGGCGGAATTTTAACTCGGACCGTAAAGAGACGTAACTATGCTGGAAAGCATGGCGTCCGACCCTCTACCGCCCTTATATATATATATAATAATGATTCTGTCATTACAACAGCAGAGGTCCGACGAGCTTTTGATTCCAGAGTCGGGCAAAATCGATACAGATCGAACCTTGAGCTAATCAATAAACGTAATGAAGGCTTAACAAATTGTTCTTGTATTATTATATTTACACTCTGTTTAGCTCTACACTTCGCTATAGATGTGAATCGAAACATGGAGTGCTCACCTGGGTGAACCTACAGTAACTTCATGTTACACTCCCTAGATATATATATATATATATATATATATATTGAGTAGCTGCACTATAGCAGATGTCAATCTAATCATAGGAGGCAATATGAAACACTCAAATGAGTGAGGAATTGATATATTTCTAGCCAGAGCATTGTGACACCAAGAATAAGGTGACCAGAAGCATGTTGCTACAATAATGCAACAACATCGATATATACAAACAGGTCGATATATATATCATCATCATCATCATTTTACGGCCGCTTTTCCCTGCTTGCAAGGGTGGGACGGGAACTGATTCTGGCTTGATTTCTACAGCTGGATGCCCTTCCTAACACCAACCTCATTTACAGTGAGTGCTGGGTGTTTTTTTGCCGTGGCACCTCCACGACCACTTTGCAGTGGAATGATATGGACCCCAGTCCCTATCATCTCATTTCTACAGCTGAGTAAACTGGAGCTATGTGAAATAAAGAGTCTTGTTCAAGGAAACAACACATCACCCGGTCTGAGAATTGAACTCACAACCTTTCGATTGCAAGGCCAATGCTCTAATCACTGAGCCATGTGCCTCCAAATATCCTGGAATGGGATAGCTGAGTCATGTGTTCAGGAAGTATGTGTTGAGGACATGACAACCTCCCTAGTGTCGGGGACCTACATGATAAACACACCCAATACATGCTGTAAGTAGTTGGTGATAGGAAGGACTTCCAGTTGTAGAAAGATTGCCAAACAAAGGGATGGGAGGACCCTTTAGTTGTGTCAATGACATGACAACCTGCCTAGTGTTGGGGGACCTACATGATAAACAGACCCAGTGCTCAGGGCAAAGTAGTTGGTGATAAGCAGGACATCCAGCTGAACAAAGAGTTGGGAGGACACTTTAGTTGACATGACAACCTCCCTAGTATTGGGGATCTAATGATAAACACACCCAGTACATGCTGTACAGTGGTTGGTTACAGGAAGGGCTTCCAGCTGTAGGAAGCTTGCCAAACAAAGAGTTATGAGGGCGCTCAGTTTAGTAAAAAACATGACAACCTCCCCTGTGCACTCAGTTGAACATAAGACCATACATAAGCAAAACGACAGATCCCTGGCTTGTCTGGGAAGTCAGTAGCCTCTCTTCAGTACTGACTTAATCTATGTAGACCCGTTCAACTCTTGCTAGCAGGGGAAGCAGATGTTAAAATGATGATGATGATGATGAGGAGGAAGTTGCTTTATTAATTATGGTTTCTGATTTAAGCATAAGGCCAATAATTTTGGAGGAGGGGGAAAGTCGAATAAATCAAACACCAGTGTATTACTGGTACTTTATTTTATCGACCCTGTAAGGATGAAAGGCAAAGCTAACCTGGGCAGGATTTTAACTCAGAACATGAAGGCATGCAATTCTATGTCGCAAAGCATGGTGTCCGACACTCTACAACAAAATGTTCATTAATATTGTTTGTTAAGAATGGGTAGGGGGGGGGTTACAAATATCATGCTCATCTGTTTTCCTGTTTATTTACCACCCCTTCTCTCTCTCACTATATATCTATATATATATATATATATATATAGTTATGTAATAAACAACATAAGATAATTATTTCATTTACCAAAGGTTTCACGAAGACAGACGAGTCTGACACAGCCGTCTGACTTCAGTCGTCAGAATGAAAATTTATTTTAATGGATGTGAGATTAATTTTCCTTCTGACGACCAAAGTCAGGCGGCTGTGTCAGGCTTGTCTGTCTTCGTGAAACCTTTGGTAAATGAAATAATTATCTTATGTTGTTTATTACATAACTAAAAAGCTCTGTAGCCTACATAGAGCACTCTCTTTTCCTTTACCGTTCCTACGGAAACACTTCATATATATATATATATATCAATGTATTGTCACTGACTTTATTTTTCTCTATCCACAGGACTCCTTCAAATGTAAAGTACAAAGCTATATTGAACAATACGCCACTAAACGGTAGCGTAGAGTATATATGGAGTACTACTGGGCTGAGATGTGTGCTCTTACACACACATATATACCATATATTTATATATATGTATGTATGTATGTATGTATGTAATGTAATATATATAAATTGTGTTTATATATAAATATATTGTGTATATATCATATATAATGTAATATATATATATATATTGTGTATATATCATATATAATGTAATATATATATATTGTGTATATATCATATATAATGCAATATATATTGTGTATATATCATATATAATGCAATATATATATATTATATTATATATATATATATATATCATGTATAATATATAGTGTACATATGTATATCTTCATCATTTAACGTCCATTTAAATGATGATGATGATGATATCATATGTCATATATTTATATCATGGTGATGATATCATACATATATCATATAATATACATATACTATACTATACATATATGTAAATATGTGTATGTATATATATATATATTCATGTAACTAAACAACAACAACAGCAGCCACAACACCTGATCTTCCTGTGTGTTTCCATGTGTTCCCAGATGAGTGGAGGTGGGGGTCAGACCCTGTATTTGTCACGCACTGCTGCTCCAGTGATCTGCAGAGGAGGTGGGCGAGATGTGAATAATGGGAACATCCACAACCTGGACTGATATTCCTTAAATTTCTCCTCCTCCAACTCCTACCTTCTCCCTTTTATAACCTCCACACCCCTATATATATATATATATATATTAATAGTAATAATATATATATATATTTATATATATATATACCCCACCCATAGCCTCATACACACATATATTACCCCTACCCAGTTTCTTGACCCTCTGCAACCCATTCGTCCCTCCTGTAAACAAACAAACAAACACACAGACAGAGGCACATACACACACATATATATATATATACACACAAACACCTGTACACATACACATGTACATACATACATATGCAAACTAAGGGTAAAATAAATATATATATATATATATATATATGTTATTCCGGGTTGAATAGGAGGTAACCACAGTAAGTAAGGTACTCAATATATATATATATATATATATATATATATATATATACACTCACTCACTCACACACACACACATTCTGACATGAACATACATACATATACACACACATGTACATACATACATACATACATATGCACACACAAGTACTACATACATACATATAGAGATACAGACTAAGGGTGAAATATATATATATAGGAAAATGTTTGACCCCGACGGCAGAGCTCAAGCTGTTTCCATGGCTATTTCTGGGCTAAATTAGAATTTTTAGCGTGATTTTATTTACCACGCTAAAAATTCTAATCAAGTCCAGAAATAGCCATGGAAACGGCTTGAGCTCTGCCGCCGGGGTCAAACATTTTCCTATTACCCACTCTACTACCCTAAGTATTGAGTACTACTCTGGTGCGTTATGGTCCATCTGGTTCCTTACCACACCTCCTTCGTTGTGTGTATATATATATATGTGTGTGTATATATATATAATCAGTTTGAAAATCAAAATTGTAAACTTGCTTTCTTTGACAACAACATCAATGACAACAGCAATAACATTAGCAACAACATCAATGACAACAGCAATAACATTAGCAACAACATCAACATTGATGACAACAACAGCAACAATGTCAAAAAACAACAACAACAACACTATAGACATTGATTAGATTCCTTGATGACAATTCTTGGAATTCTTCATATTTTTCCCCTTTATTTATTGTTTAACCCTCCCTTCCTCCTACTACTACTACTACCAGTGTACATCTTACCCTCTCCTCTTTTAAATCCCTCCATCCCCTCCCCTTCCTACCCGACCCCTCCTATACACTCCTCCCTCTCCTATACACCTCTTTCTCTGCTACCTGACCCCTTGTATACACTCTACCCTCACCTGTATACACACCACCCTCTCCTACCTCTCTCCCCCTTCCTTGTATATTCTCCTCCACCCTCCCTTGTATACTCTCCACCCTCTCCCACCCCCTCACACTTGTCCTCTTGTATACACCCCCTCCACCTACATCTCCTGTATACACCCCCACCCCCGCTCCCTCACACTTGTCCTCTTGTATACACCCCTCTCCTCCTACATCTCCCCTCCCTCCCACTACAAATTCTCATGTTCACACCCCACCCCCTCTTCTGCATTCTTTTGTCTTAAAAGAAATGGTTTTTTTTTTGTACGTTTTTTTTTTTTTTTATTTAAAAAAAAAAAATTGTCTTTTTGTAAGTTTCCATGATAGCTTGCATGTGTATGTGCAGGTACATATGTGTGTGTGTTTATATATATGTATGTGTGTGCGTGAGAATGCACATACATGTGTTTATAGATATATATATTGTATGTGTGTGTGTATGTATATATATTATATATATGTAAAATTCTTGACAAATGTATGTACGTATACACATGCATATATATATATATATATATATACTTATATTCATATAACTATACACACATATATATCTATAAGTGTTTGTGTGTGCATATTATAAGAACTACATGGATAGTTTTAATCCATATTAATTAAAATTTTAAGCTTTATTCATGTATTTTGTGTTCTTTTTAAAAAAAACCCTGATATTATTCACAAATGTCAAATGACTGCAGTTTCATCAGAAATTATCATCATCAGGTCGAGCTTGCTCGGCTTTCTACGACACGTTTCCTCCATCCATCTCTGTCTCTCATAGCGTTTGCCAGTTCTTCCGCAGTGCATCCAGTATCATCCTCAAGTTGCTTGACGTATGTCTTCTTGGGACGACCAGCGTTTCTTGCTCCATGAGATGGACTCCATAACAACACATCACCTGCTATTTCTTCCTTGCTGCGCCAACAGTGGCCAGCAAATCTGAGTCTCTGTCCACGTATTGACCTGCTGATAGATGGTATATTGCCATAGAGATCCTTATTTGTTGATCCTTATTTCATCAGAAATAATATTGGTTATCATTATGCAGGCCTGAGTTGGAAGGGTTGTTATAGTCTAGACCAGAATGTCTAGGCACATGGCTTAGTGGTTAGAGCATTGGGCTTGCAATCGAAAGGTTGTGAGTTCGATTCTTGGACCAGGTGATGTGTTGTGTCCTTGTACAAGACACTTTATTTCACGTTGTTCCAGTTTACTTAGGTGTAGAAATGAGTTGTGATCCTGCCAAATCAATGAGTGGCAGTAGTTCCAGCTGCACCCATCGAAAGACTGGTGTAGTGGTTCTGACAACAATGCAGCTTTGCAGATGATCAATGCAAATTGACAATGGAAAGGCACTCCCGCTCGACTTAGGAGAGAACTATTGACCTTCATGAGAAGTAACGATCCCTGACTGAATTCAGCAATCAAAACAAATATGAAGTATACCAAATCCAATGCTCCTAGGGGATCCTGGTTTTTCTTATTTGAGAGTGTAAACTCAGCCAGATTAGAGAGATTAGATTAGAATTTCTCAACTGAGAGAAGAGCAGAGCTTGGACAATTTGAGGGAGAAGCTAGGTTTAACTTTTTAGCATTTACTATTGTATTTTCACTGTAAACACTTTAGCTCACATAATATCAAATCTGAGATTTTGATAACAATACCTTAACATCAGTATGAGTAGCAAGTCATAGCCAGAATTGTGTCACCTCTTTCTGTTCAAACTGGCCCCAACCGGCTACTCATACTGACGTTAAGATATTGTTCTCAAAATAAATAATATCAAATTTCGTAGATTTGATATTATGTAAGATAAAGACTTTACCACAAAAATACATTAGTAAATATAGAGTAAGGTAAAGGTTAAAGAGTTAAACAGAAAGATGTGAAAGAATTCTGGCCGAATATGGCCGGTTTAAATACTAAAAGGTTAAGAGGACTCCAAGGTGGTGTGCAAGAGAGAAGACTGTGTTGATATGGACAATGATGGTTGGGTGATGAAGTGCTAGGAAATGCCAGTGGAAAGAAGCCATGGTAGAGGTAGACCGAGAAAGACCTGGGCAGAGGTTGTGAGAGCTGAGACTCAGAGGAGAAGACAAAAGATAGCAATGAGTGGAGAGATGCCGTGCTGAGAAGGACCCATCCAAGCTATGCAAGCCTGGATAAGTGGATGTAAAAATGATAGTGATGGTTGACCCTGCGACCCTAGGGTTCCGCAAGAAATCGCTGTATGTTTGCGTGTGGTTATTGGATTGGCAGTATCAGTAGAGGGTCGGACGCCATGCTTTCCAGCATAGTTACGTCCCTTTACGATCTGAGTTCAAATCCCGCCGAGGTTGACTTTGCCTTTCATCTTTACGGGGTCGATAAAATAAAGTACCAGTAATGCACTGGGTAATTGCTGGCCTTGTGCCTAAAGTAGAGACAGTTATATATATATATATAGGATAACAAGGTATCGTTTAAGGTAATCCAGCTATATATATATATATATATATATATATATATATATATATATATATATGTGTGTGTGTTTTTTACGTCCATTCTTCCACGCTAGCATGGGTTAGACAAGTTGTCCTGTTGTGGGCAATATTAAGTTGGGTGACCTTGTCTTGTTCATATAGGAACTGATTTTGGCTTGATTTCTACGGCTGGATGCCCTTCCTAACACCAATCTCATTTACAGTGAGTGCTGGGTGCTTTTTTCTATGGCACCTACACGTCCACTTTACAGTTTGGTCTGGGTGCTTTTTTTGTTGTGACACCTCCACGACCACTTTCCGGTGTGTGTGTGTGTATATATATATATATATATGTATAAGCGCATTAAGTTTCAGCAATTTCTACTCCCAACTTTATACATAGCAGTGTGGAAAGAAGGCTGTAAAAATTATGATTTTGTGTGTATATATATATATATAGCACACATACACTTACACATGATGGACTCTCCCATAGATTTTGAGGTATGAAGATCCGAACAACTTATTCAGTTCTTTTCAGTTTGGATGTTTATGTTGGGCATGGCAGTTTAGACCTGCCAAGATCATGTAAGGGTGAGGTTTACTGGTCAATGTTGCTGCTATGTTTGATAATGCTTTTCTCCTCCCTCTAGCTTCTTATAGCCTATGATTGCAAATGGACTCAAAGTTCCTGATCCCATTATGACACATAGATCTCCAGTTCTTCCTCTCAAAGGCCACTTGCTCATATATATATACATATACACACATATGTATATACCGCTGGGTAAAGAAGTGCCAAGAAATTCCAGTAGGAGGAAGCCCACGAAAAACGTGGGCGGAGGTGGTGAGAGCAGACCTCAGATCACTGAAGCTCACAGAGGAGATGACAAAGGACCGTCACGAATAGGGAGATGCTGTCTGTGCTTAATAAGACCCGTCCCATCCTTGCAAGTAGGGAAAAGCGGATGTAAAATGATGATGATGATGATATATATATATAAATATATATATACACACACACATCTATATACACATACATATAATAAACATAGTTTATCCAATTTCAGAACATCCATTACAGAGAATAGAAGCTAGACAAACCAATATGAGTGTTTCACCTGTAGTTTCAGGATTTAATGAACAATATTAATTATCCCAATATTGGAAGAAATTCCTTCATCAGAAGGATTCTTTGGATACAAGAATAACATTTAATAGATAATATATGGACCTTGTCGTTTTCAAACAGCATGGTGCATTGAATAACTTGTGAGTTATTCGACTAATTAATGAATGTGTGAATATCAAGACAATGCGTCAGAATCATAGTGACGCTAGAAATAGCGCACATTTTAACCCGTCTATCAACTCAACAGTTAAGCAGTAGCATAATTCAAACAGAAGCATTTATAATGTAATTTATCCAATTCCAAAACATCCATTAGAGAGAATACAAGCTAGACAAACTAATATTAGAGTGTTTCCCCCATATTGTCTCACTGACTGCAGTTTCAGGAATTAAGATATTCTAATAAATACGACAACCAATATTGGAAGAAAATCCCTTCATCAGAGGGATTCTTTGGATATATAATAAAAAACATTCAATATATACATATATATATATGTATGTATGTAAAAGGTAAACAGAAATAACAACACAATCGGTACAGTATATGGAAGGAATATATTGAAATAGCAGGAAGAGGGTCTTAATCTTTCGGACGTTAGTCCTTCATCAGAAGAAAGAATTAGAAAGATTGAAGCGACGGTTGGGGAGTATATATATATATATATATAAATTCAATGGTTAGGTATTGTCTCGACAGATGTATCCACATTATGTGTATTTGTACGGGTGGTGGTTTAGCAGTGTCGGACAACATGCTTTGCAGCACAGAGTTACGCCCCTTTCTGATCTGAGTTCAAATCCTGCCAAAGTTAACTTTGCCTTTCATCCTTACGGGGGTCGATAAAATATTGTACTAGTAATGCACTGGGATAATTGCTGGCCTTGTGCCAAAAGTAGAAACAATTATGTGTATTTGTACGATTATACAGTCACAATGGTATAAGAAGATCTGAGAGACAGGTTGTTATAAAATCGATTCTTACCATCCATATACATAGATGCATTGCCAAAGAAAAATCTGAGAGCAAGTAAAAAAAACTTATGTTTCTAATGTAATTTTTAAATTTATATTAGTAGAGCTGACTTCAGCTTCTAATAGTAAATAACTGTAGCACTTTGATTACTCTTTTACCTTTTCCATCCATGCTGGGGTACCGTCACGAAACGGAGACGCCTGATACTGTAATCCTGAGTGCCCTACACATATGTAAAGCGCGGGATGAGCCCGGTTGGAATGCTGTTGATTATAGGTGCACTCAGCCACTGATAACCTGGGCTTAAAACAACACGAAATTAAAGAGATATTTCTGATAGTTGTGCATACAGTCGACCTGCTAGAAATAGTCGTCAAACGTCCCTCAATTCATGCCCTACTGTCTTAAACGGTACTGAGCAATGCAGTCTTACATACTTTGTTTTGAAGAAAATGGTAGGATGGTCACATTTGGAACGCTTTTTATCATATGTCTGAGCAATCAGCGCCGATATAGACCAATTATCAAGAATTTGAGCAGAGTTCTCTCCCGTCTCTAAACAAGTTGTACGGAATTGTCTCCCTTAT
>OZ024757.1:31919500-31922000 GCA_964016885.1 Eledone cirrhosa | reverse complement strand
GCAGGCAATATTTATTAGAATGCTGTTGAAATGTGTATACATTTTTGTGGGACACCTTATATAAATATACACACACACACGCACATATACACACACATATATATACAAATATATATATACATATACATATGTGTGTGTGTATGTATGTATTAGTATTTCAAATCCCGCCGAGGTTAACTTTGCCTTTCATCCTTACGGGGTCGATAAAATAAAGTACCAGTAATACACTGGGTAATTGCTGGCCTTGTGCCAAAAGTAGAAACAAGTATATATATATATATATATATATATATATACGTTATTCCGGGTTGAATCGGAGGTAACCACAGTAAGTAAGGTACTCAATACATAGCAGAGTATAAAAGTTTTAATATAGATGAGATTCTACAGGACTAGAACTGTTTCATTCATTAGAAATCATCAGGAATCTCATGATTCCTGATGATTTCTAATGAATGAAACAGTTCTAGTCCTGTAGAATCTCATCTATATTAAAATATATATATATATATATATATATGCGTATTTTTGTGTGTATATGTATGTATAAGTGTATATATAAAATCATCCTCTATCTAATTAGCAGCAACACACCAATCAGCACCTCAACATGCTATCAACCGTTTAAAGCCAATTATAATTCAAATACAGTGTTTATCGTTTTGTCTCTAATATCACACTGTGAGCTCCCCCTCCTCCTCCTAGTATCACACGGATGGACTGACACTGATATATTCTTTATCTGTTGCTGGGGGGGGGGATATTCTCTTGTTTATCAGCTGGGTGATATTTGCTTATTGTTTATCAAGAGCCTGGCCTAATGGTTAGGGCGTTTATCTGGTGATCGTAAGTTGGATGAGAAAATACTACCCAAAAATGCATCCATATTATACAGAATTACCCGCATATATATATATATAATTGATATATATGTTGATTTAAAACTGCACTATTCACAAGTGTTTTTTAACCTTGATATCATGTCTCCCTATTTTATCTGACGAAAACGCAAATGTTATCGCATGATGATATTTGTTTTTGAAATGCGCATAATAAAATACATGGAACTCTTTTAACCATCTTTTGATCTTATATATTATATATATACTCCAGTCCTACAAACTGTAGAGTGCTACTTATCCGATATCTGCATTGCTTTATTGTACTACTATAAAACTCACCTCCTACATTATATAAATATATATATATATATATATATATATATATATATATATATATATATATATATAACAAAGGAATTGTGGTAAGGAACCAGATGGACCATAACGCACCAGAGTACTCAATACTTAGAGTAGTAGAGTGGGAAATATGAAAAAGTATGACCCCGACGGCAGAGCTCAAGTCGTTTCGACGGCTATTTCTGGACTTCCAGAAATAGCCATCGAAACGGCTTGAGCTCTGCCGTCGGGGTCATACTTTTATATATATATATATATATATATATATATATATATATATATATATATATATACGTAATTTATTGTGAATTCTGTACCTCATATCTTAATGGTTTCTTATATAGGCACAAGGCCAGCAATTTTGAGGGATGGGAAAGTCGATTAAATCGATGAAAGACAAAGTTAACCTCGGCCGGAGTCGAACTCAGATCATAAAGGGCTGTAACTCTATGCTTCAAAGCATTGCGTCCGACCCTCTACCGGTACTGCCAATCCACCGCCCTATGTACCTCATATCATAACTGTTTCTACTTTAGGCACAAGGCCAGCAATTACCCAGTACATTACTGGTACTTTATTTTATCGACCCCGTAAGGATGAAAGGCAAAGTTAACCTCGGCGGGATTTGAACTCAGACTGTAAAGGGACGTAACTATGCTAGAAAACATGGCGTCCAACCCTCTACCGATACTGCCAATTCGCTCATATCATAATGCAATGCTAAAATAAACGAATGTAGCCAGTAAACCCTAAAGGGACGCAACACACATCGCTATAGCGTTTCACCAGCCCCTTTCTTCTGTTGTCTGTATCTGTTTATGTATTTACGTGTAGATGAGTGTGTATGTAACTAAAGCGAAACGTTCGTTACGAATGGACGACTAAATGATTTTAACTTGTTTTTTTTTAACAATTGATGGGGTAATAGATTTCAAGTTGTCTTAACTCTGGCCACAACTCATGTCGTCTGACACTCTTACCGGCCACATGGCCTCGTCCTAAAATAAACACTATTTACAACAGGAAAATACTAATGGAACATACATCTCTAAATTATATAGGCCCCCCTCACGTCTTCTTGTCCTAAAGATGGAGAGATTTGGTATGGGATCGTTAGCTCAAATAATACAATGTTGGACTAAACACACAATTAATGGCCATCAAATTTTTTTTTTGGGGGGGGGGGGGGGGGAATCGATTATATTGACCCCAGTGCGTGACAGGTACTTTATTTTATCGACCCCCGTAAGGATGAAAGGCAAAGTTAACCTCGGCAGGATTTGAACTCAGATCATAAAGGG
>OZ024757.1:31899500-31904500 GCA_964016885.1 Eledone cirrhosa | reverse complement strand
AGTTTACAATAGGTACACTGTATCCCTGTGTGTATCTAGTTTACAATAGGTACACTGTATCCCATGTCTGTATCTAGTTTACAATAGGTACACTGTATCCCATGTCTGTATCTAGTTTACAATAGGTACACTGTATCCCATGTCTGTATCTAGTTTACAATAGGTACACTGTATCCCTGTGTGTATCTAGTTTACAATAGGTACACTGTATCCCATGTCTGTATCTAGTTTACAATAGGTACACTGTATCCCATGTCTGTATCTAGTTTACAATAGGTACACTGTATCCCATGTCTGTATCTAGTTTACAATAGGTACACTGTATCCCATGTCTGTATCTAGTTTACAATAGGTACACTGTATCCCATGTCTGTATCTAGTTTACAATAGGTATACTGTATCCCATGTCTGTATCTAGTTTACAATAGGTACACTGTATCCCATGTCTGTATCTAGTTTACAATAGGTACACTGTATCCCATGTCTGTATCTAGTTTACAATAGGTACACTGTATCCCATGTCTGTATCTAGTTTACAATAGGTACACTGTATCCCATGTCTGTATCTAGTTTACAATAGGTACACTGTATCCCTGTGTGTATCTGGTTTACAATAGGTACACTGTATCCCATGTCTGTATCTAGTTTACAATAGGTACACTGTATCCCTCTGTGTATCTGGTTTACAATAGGTACACTGTATCCCATGTCTGTATCTAGTTTACAATAGGTACACTGTATCCCTCTGTGTATCTGGTTGGTCTGTCTGTACCGCGGTGAGACTGAACCCAGAACTACTGGTTGTGAGGCGAACTCTTTAGCCACATAGCTATTCCCTCAGTGTGGAATCTTGCAGTTGATAGTGATGGTGGTGGTATTGATGTCGGTAGTGATGTTGATGTAAGTGGTGATGGTGGTGATGGTGTGGTTGGTGCTGTAACTGGTGATGGTGTTGTTGGTGCTGGATAGCAGTGTTTGTAGTTCATGATGGTAATGTGTTGTTAGTTGTGTTGTTGGTTTTGACAGTGGTATTGCTGGGGTTAGTTGGTGTTGTTGGTGGTGTTGGTAGTGGTGGTGGTGTTGGTAGTGGTGGTGGTGTTGGTAGTGGTGGTGGTGTTGTTGGTGGTGGTGTTGGCACTAGTTAGTGTAGATTTTGGAGGTGTTGGTCTGTGGTTCCACGGGTGGTGATGATATTAGTGCCGTTAGTGTTGCGGGTGGTGTTGTTTCCAGCATAACATTTTCTCTTAGTAACAGGCAACAACGAAAGGGCACACCAACTTGAGCAGCAACCACCACGGCTGACCTCAGGTTAAACTATTACAAAAACAACAACAAAAACAAACAATATAATTTACATATTTTACTCATACCCGTACACCATCACAGCTACCATCACTGCCACCATCACTGCCACCATCACTACTACCATCACAGCCACTATCACCATCACAGTCACCATCACAGCCACCATTGCTACCACCATCACAACCACCATCACAGCCACTGCTACCATCACTACCACCATTACTACCACCATTACTGCCACCATCACAGCCACTGCTACCATCACTACCACCATTACTGCCACCATCACAGCCACCATTGCTACCATTACTATCAGTATTTCTTATCTCTGTTGGCAGTATCAGAAGGTCGGACGCCATGCTTTCCAGCATAGAGTTACGTCTCTTTACGGTCTGAGTTCAAATCCCGCCGAGGTTAACTTTGTCTTTCATCCTTACGGGGTCGATAAAATAAAGTACCAGTAATGCACTGGGTAATTGCTGGCCTCGTGCCTAAAGTAGAAACAGTTATTAAATCCATCACCCTAACCCTCACCCTCAACATACCATCACTACCAACACAACCACCCACGTACCGCCATCACTACTACCATCATACCACACTCATACCACCAGCATACCAGCACCACCCGTATACCACCACCCACACCACCCGCATACCAGTATCACCATCCTAGCATCACCACCCCAGCATACCATCACCACCTGCATACCACCAACACCACTCGCATACCACCATCACACCACCAACACCACCCACATACCACCATCACCACCACAACACCACTCGCATACCATCAACACTACCCCAGCATATCACCATCACCCCTACCAGCACCACCAACTTTCTTGCCGTCAACCTACAACCACCCGACCCACAACCGCCACCGCCACCGCCACCATTCTTATCAACCACCATCATAATACCATCCATACTAACCTAAATGCCCACACTCGCACCCCCACCCCACACCACCGCCGCCACCACTAGTTCCACCAATACCACTCAGATTAAACTAAACACCCGTACCTCCACCACCACCATCTCCACCACTACCATCACAACCGCCACAATAAACATCGTTACCCACCATCATCACCACTTCCCTAAACATCTCGCTGTCCTCCCCCAACCACCACCACATCTACGCCCCTCCCCCACTGCCACCCTCGACCAATACCAATAGTCAAACAGCCCACCCCATACCCTCCCAAACTTCTCCTCCACCCCGAAGTTAAGTCGATATTAAAATAGCAGGTAAAGAAAGAGAAAGAAAGAGAGGCGGGAGGAGGGGAAGAGATAGGCAGAGAGAGTGAGAGAGAGAAAGTCAGAGAGAGTGAGAGAGAGAAAGAGAGAGAAAGTCAGAGAGAGAGAGAGAGAGAGAGAGAGAAAGAGAGAGAGAAAGAAAGAGAGAGAGAGAGAAAGGAAAAGAAAGAAAGCAAGAGAGAGAAAGGAAGAGAGAAAGGAAGAGAGAGAAAGGAAGAGAGAGAAAGGAAGAGAGAGAAAGGAAGAGAGGGGAGATAGAAAGAGAAAGATAGAGAGAGAGAGAGAGTGAGAGAGAGAGAGAGAGACAGCGAAAGAGAGTGAGAGAAAGACAGAGAGAGCGAGCGAGAAAATAGTTAATTGGTTGTGTAAAGAGTGGCGGATGGAGGATGAGAAAGGAGGTGAGGTGGGATAGGGGTACGAAACGGATCAATACGAGCTACCCTCCACCCCTGTTGAAAAATACCCGTATCTAAGTCCCGATTGGATGATTTCTGTGGAAGCGAGGAACGCAAAGTAACAACCTATATATGATTGTCCTATTGATTTATTATTTCGTTGGTGTTCCGATTTAGGGATGTTATATATATATATATATATATATACCCTGCTGTGTGAATATATATATATATATATATATATACCCCGCTGTATATATATATACCCTGCTGTATATATATATACCCTGCTGTATAGTAGGGCTGTTGTGGTTATTATTGTTTTTCACATTTGCTGCATGGAGTGATCGCCGATTTAAGGGCATTATATGTGGGTATATATATATATATATACAATATATACACATACATAAATATACATATACACACACACACACACACACACACACACACACACATAAATATACATATACATACATACACACACACATATATATATATTTATATATATATACATAGATATACATACAAAAATATGTACATACATATATATGTGTATGTCACAGTGTACAACACACAAAAACAAGATGGTGTAGGAAAGAACAAAGGAGAGACACAAAATAAAATCAGTCACTGAGGAGGTCACAATGTGTGACGAAAGAGCTTTGACAATATATAAACAACCATACGGTTATCGAACCAACCAACCAACCGGAAATTTATAAAAACTAACAGGTGCGTGTGTTTTTATAGGGAGCATGTCCCACCCAAAGTATAACAACATATATATATATATATATATATATATATATATATATATATATATATATAGCGAAGGAAAAGTGGTAAGGAACCAGGTGGACCATAACGTACCAAAGTACTCAATACTTAAGGTAGTAGAGTGGGTAATAATGGGGTCTTACTGGTTCCTATATATATATATATATATATTAGGCACAGTCATGGCTGTGTCAGGTCAGTAAAGAGCTCATTTTGTAACTCCATGCAAGATCATTTCTTTTTTTACATCTTTTTCACATCTTTTTAGGTTGTGAGATGACAGAGTCGGTTAGAAGGTCGGACAAAAAGCTTTGTCGTGTTTATTCCTGTTCCTGTTTTCAACGCTCTGAGTTCAAATCCTGCCATGGTCAACTTTGCCTTTCATGCTGTTGGTGATGATAAAACAGCAGTCAAGTACTAGGATCAATTTTCTTCTTTTTCTTCTTTTGCTTCTTCTTCTTCGTCGTCTTCTTTCTCAAAACCAATACAAATAAATGTAAGTGACACACGAAAACAAGTGCTAAAAATACACAACACTAACACAGAGGTAACCTTGAAAATGAAGCTTTGAAAAACTAGTCATAGCGAAACCGGTCAGTACAAAAGCTTATTAGATAATCATGATTATTTCTGCTAATCCGCTTATTAAAGGAAAGTAATTTATTTTCGTGGTGTACTGTAAATGTTCGTACATAAAACTACATTAGGTGCATCTTCAAATCTTTATTAGTTTTTTCCTATATATCGTGATTTCCACAGAATTCCTCAATGTTTTAATCTTTTGATTATATATGTGTGTGTGTGTGTGTGTGTGTGTGTGTGTGTGTGTGTGTGTGTGTGTGTAAGAAGCTGGATGGTATTAGAGATGTTCTTGGTATGATAATTTGTTGTTGTGTGGTAGTTTTTCATAATGGTGGCGGCGTTTATAGTATTGGTGATGGTGGTGGTGGTGATAGTATCGAAGGTGGTGGTGGTAGTAGTAGTGGAAGTTAGTTGTAAGGCTGTAATAGTTATGGTTAGTAGTTAGATAGTGATAGTGAATCTGATAATGGCGGTAGTAGTGATATTGGTAGTAGTAGTAGTAGTAGTAGTAGTTATAGTTGTGACTGTGATTGATAGTATTCGAGGTCACCGTGAACTGTTGATATGGAGAGTTTTGCCTGCATTTACTATGTTTAGAGGCGTGTGTGTGTGTGTGTGTGTGGGTGCGTGTATAGGCGTGTGTGGGTGCGTGTATAGGCGTGTGTGGGTGCG
>OZ024757.1:31887000-31894500 GCA_964016885.1 Eledone cirrhosa | reverse complement strand
ATCTGATGAAAACACAAATATTATTGCATGATGATATTTGTTTTTGAAATGCGCATAATAAAATACATGGAACTCTTTTAACCATCTTTTGTTCTTATATTATATTATATTATATATATATATAAAATAAAGTTAAATAAAAGTCAAATGATTAAAATTTAGCTTCGTTTATTACTGCTATAGTGAATTAACAACCCAACAAGGAACTGGGCATATCAGAGTATTGACAATATCATACACCTAAACAACATATGTACTTGTCTATACCATACTAATTCAAACTGCCTGAATAGGTCACAGCCAAAGATGGCTGTCACTGAAATATATATAGCAGTAATAAACGAAGCTAAATTTTAAATCATTTGACTTTTATTTAACTTTATTTAACTTTATTTTAACTTTATTTTACACTACTCCGGAGTAACCAAACCAACCTGCGCACTTCGTCGAGTGCTCCAGCCTGCATACTGAGGTGTTGGTATACAACCAACATATACTCAAAATCTATATATATATATATATATATATATATATATATATATATGTATATATATATATATATATATATATATGTATATATTGCTTCTCCAGGACTAGAATTGTTTGGTTCAAAGAAAAAAACAGAGTTCTAGTTCCGTAGAAGCCATTTCTATATTAAACATGGACGTTTACACTGTACTAATATATTGAATACCTTACTAACTGGGGTTACCCCAGATTGAACCCAGGAATCTCTCTCTCTCACACACACACGCAGGCACGCGCACACACACACACACATATATATATATATATATATATATATATATATATATATATATATATATAACGAAGGAAATGTGGTAAGGAACCAGGTGGACCATAACGCACCAAAGTACTCAATACTTGAGGTAGTAGAGTGGGTAATAGGAACCAGTAGGACCGGGGTCCTACTCGTTCCTATATATATATATATATAATATAAGATCAAAAGATGGTTAAAGGAGTTCCATGTATTTTATTATGCGCATTTCAAAAACAAACATCATCAAGCAATAATATTTGTGTTTTCATCAGATAAAAACAGGAGAACATGATATGAAGGCTAAAAAAAAACACTTGTTGATAGTGCAGTTTTAAATCAACATATCATGATATGATATGATATGTTGATATATGTTGATTTAAAAACTGCACTATCCACAAGTGTTTTTTTTAGCCTTCATATCATGTTCTCCTGTTTTATCTGATGAAAACACAAATATTATTGCTTGATGATGTTTGTTTTTTGAAAATGCGCATAATAAAAATATATGGAACTCCTTTAACCATCTTTTGATCTTATATTATGCATACTCCAGTCCCACAAACTGTAGAGTGCTTCTTATCCGATATCTGCATTGCTTTATTGTACTACAATAAAAACTCACCTCCTACATATATATATATATATATATATATATATTAGATCCTTATGATGTGTCACATCAAAAATATATACGAAAATTGATATGTCACACACCATTTTGGTATCGTATGTCACCAAAACATACACCAATCGATATGTCAGACGGATAAAATATACCACAGTTGGCATTACATATACCAATAAGATATGCCATACTATAAGATAACATTACATATACCAATAAGATATGCCATACTATAAGATAACATTACATATACCAATAAGATATGCCATACTATAAGATAACATTACATATACCAATAAGATATGCCATACTATCAGATGACGTCGTAAGAATATTTTCTTCCCGAATATTGCGAGATATTTGTCAATCCTACTGCGAAATTCCTCATTTTTTTTCTTATTATTATTGATATTTCTTTTGAGTTCAAATCCCACCTATGTTAGCTTTGCCTATCATCCTTACGGGGTCGATAAATAAAGTACTGGGATGGATTTAATCGACTCTCCTCTCCGTCCCTTCCCAAAATGTTGGCCTTGTGCCTAAATCAGAAATCATGGATTGGCAGTATCGGTAGAGCACCAGACACCATGCTTTGCAGCATAGAGTTACGGCCCTTTACGGCCTGAGTGCAAACCCCACCGAGGTTAACTTTGCTTTTCATCCTTACAGGGGTCGATAAAATAAAGCACCAGTAATGCACTGGGTAATAATTGCTGGGCTTGTGCCAAAAGTAGAAACAATTATCAATATTATTATTTGTGGATTGGCAGTATCGGTAGAGGGTCGGACGCCATGCTTTGACGCATAGAGTTACGGCTCTTGCCTATCTGAGTTCAAATCCCGCCGAGGTTAACTTTGCCTTTCATCCTTAGGGGGTCGATAAAATAAATTACCAGTAATGCACTGGTGTCGATTTAATCCAAAATTATTGGCCTTGTGCCTAAATCAGAAACCATTCTTCTTACTATTATCATTATTTCTTCCTTTTTCTTCGGGTCTAAGATACGAAGAAGAAGAAGAATTATTATTTGCATGCTGGAAGAAAACATCGATATAACACTGCAACCTGTTCTCAAACGCTAAAAACCGTTTTATATTCAATATGCGCAGTCATAAAAATGTCAAGTATTGCAGCGTGTT
The DNA here is from genome assembly GCA_964016885.1 of Eledone cirrhosa. Lineage (NCBI taxonomy): Eukaryota > Metazoa > Mollusca > Cephalopoda > Octopoda > Eledonidae > Eledone > Eledone cirrhosa. The sequence continues at coordinate 31,891,948 of OZ024757.1, read as the reverse complement.
GTAAAACACGGCCTTCATCTTTTTATTGATTGCATCATAACATTTAAACATGCACGAAAACATCGCATTTCTACTGCATCTTCCCGTTGCCGTTCTGACTTCAATCCTTAATTCAGGGTTTCGCATTTCCTTACTATAAACAGGCACTCCGTCGTCAGTTGCGCCGACGACGTCGTAGAAGGGTTTTCTGCTTGATACGATCAACGGAAGAGGCACCAACCACCCCTCCGCCCCCTCCTCGTGAAATTCACGCGCAAGTGGTTGAGCATTCCACAGACATGCGCACCCTTCATATATTTCTCGGGGGAGATGCAACACCTTTATAAACTGATGTTCCGTCGGTTGCGACGACGAGTGTCCTTGTTGATACGATCAACGGAACAGCCCCGCCCCCACCTCGTGTAATCAACGCGCAAGTGGCTGAGCATTCATTCTCCAGACACACGTACCTTGAACATGGTTCTCAGGGAGAATCAGCGTGACACAAAATGTGACAAGATTGGCTCTTCGTATTACAGGGAGAACTTATTTTTTTGCTAGATGAGTGGATTGGAGCAACGTGAAATAAAGAGACTTGCTCAAGGACACAAGGCACCACCGGGAATCGAACTCACGACCTTCCGATCGTGAGCCGAATACCTTAACCACTAAGTTACGGACCTTCGCATTGTGTTACGATATTTCTAATAAAACATACTGAGGAAATTACTAAATACCTCCAAGTGACTGAGCATTCATTCTCCAGACACACGTACCTTGAACATGGTTCTCAGGGAGAATCAGCGTGACACAAAATGTGACAAGACTGACTTCCATTCAAAACATAGTAACGAAAGGGTTAAGGTGTTCATATTTATATATTTTTGTAATCAACCATCATAATTTTATGTAAGAACCTTTGTTAAATTATCTTCCGAATACCAACTTCATTCTGAGGAAATTACTAAATACCTCCAAGTTCTTAATTATTCGGAAGATAATTTAACAAAGGTTCTTACATAAAATTATGATGATTGATTACAAAAATATATAAATATGAACACCTTAACCCTTTCGTTACTATGTTTTGAATGAAAGTCAGTATTTATGATTTTCCAAATCCCTTTAAAATCAAGAATTTAGAGGGATTTAATAATATAATGAACTTTCTCAAGATTAGGCTAGAGTTTGGAACATAACTTAATACAGGTTCTTAAATAACATTATAGATATTTCAATCCTTTTATTACCATATTTCGAATGAAAGACACTTCCTATAATTTTCAAAGAATTTCCTAAATAATCAAGAATTCAAACAACCTCATGGTTAATTTTTTGTTTCGAACGTGACTTAACAAAGGTTCTTGCATAAACCTACAATAGATCAGTGGTTCTCAATCTTTTGTGTACCATGCCCCACCTCAATATCTGAAAAATTGTTATTTACCCCCCCCCCCCCCCCCCCGATATAAAAAGAGCGATGGTAAACTGCAAAGTTTAAACAAATTGGTGTATAGGTGGTGCTAGGTGCATAATAACACATGTGTGGAGGAGGTGAGACAGGAGTTTCTGACAGTGATGTGTACCATATAGGTGGTGAGACAGGAGTTTCTGACAGTGATGTGTACCATATAGGTGGTGAGACAGGAGTTTCTGACAGTGATGTGTACCATATAGGTGGTGAGACAGGAGTTTCTGACAGTGATATGTACCATATAGGTGGTGAGACAGGAGTTTCTGACAGTGATGTGTACCATATAGGTGGTGAGACAGGAGTTTCTGACAGTGTGTACCATATAGGTGGTGAGACAGGAGTTTCTGACAGTGTGTACCATATAGGTGGTGAGACAGGACTTTCTGAGAGTGATGTGTACCATATAGGTGGTGAGACAGGACTTTCTGACAGTAATGTGTACCATATAGGTGGTGTCAGATACACAAAGTAACATGTGTGGGGGAGGTGAGACAGGAGTTTCTGACAGTGATGTGTACCATATAGGTGGTGAGACAGGAGTTTCTGACAGTGATGTGTACCATATAGGTGGTGAGACAGGAGTTTCTGACAGTGTGTACCATATAGGTGGTGAGACAGGAGTTTCTGACAGTGATGTGTACCATATAGGTGGTGAGACAGGAGTTTCTGACAGTGTGTACCATATAGGTGGTGAGACAGGAGTTTCTGACAGTGTGTACCATATAGGTGGTGAGACAGGACTTTCTGACAGTGATGTGTACCATATAGGTGGTGAGACAGGAGTTTCTGACAGTGTGTACCATATAGGTGGTGTCAGATACACAAAGTAACATGTGTGGGGGAGGTGAGACAGGAGTTTCTGACAGTGATGTGTACCATATAGGTGGTGCCAAGTGCACAATAACACGTATGTGGAGGAGGTGAGGCAGGAGTTACCCGACAGTAATGTGAACCAAAGTTGCCTTAGTGTAAAAGTAATAAGGTAAAACCTGAAATTTGTTCTCATTAACATCATTTTCATATTGTACCCACTTATATATCCAAATTGCCCTCCTGTGGGGCGAACACCCCATGTTGGGAATCTCTATAATAGAGGGGTTTTTTTATATGAACAATTCAACAATTTCGTTTTTATATTTCTATGTTTTTCAAATTATTTTCAAAGTAATCAAGAATTTAGAGGGATTTGGTAATATAACGAACTTTCTCGTGATTAAGCTGGTGTTTGGAACATAACTTAACAAAGGTTCTTACATAACATTAGTATGTTAGGGGTGGTGGATTGGCAATATCGGTAGAAGGTCGGACGCCATGCTTTGACGCATAGAGTTACGGTCCTTTCCATTCTGAGTTCAAATCCCGCTGAGGTTAACTTTGCTTTTCATCCTTACGGAGTCGATAAAATAAAGTACCAGTAATACACTGGGTAATTGCTGGCCTTGTGCCAAAAGTAGAAACAATTATTATGTTAAATATAAATATTACATTAGTGTTATTTGATTTTATTGACCTGGTAAGGACGATAGGCAAAGCTAACATAGGTGGGATTTGAACTCAAAAGAAATATTAATAAATGTTTCTAATTTTGGCACAAGGCCAGGAATTATCCCAGTGTATTGTATTACTGGTACTTTATTTCATCGACCCCGTAAGGATGAAAGGCAAAATTAACGTCGGTGGGATTTGAACTCAGACCGTAAAGAGGCATAACTCTATGCTGCAAAGCATGACGTCTGACCTTTTACCGATACTGCCAATCCACCGCAAGAAATATTAATAATGGTTTCCTATATAGACACAAGGCCAGTAATTAGGGAGGAGGGGAAAGCCGATTAAATCAACCCCAGTGCACTTTTAGCCTGGTAAATAAATAGCCGATTGTTTCTACTTTTGGTACAAGGCCAGCAATTATCCCAGTGTATTACTGGTACTTTATTTTATCGACGCCCGTAAGGATGAAAGGCAAAGTTAACGTCTGCGGGATTTGAACTCAGACCGTAAAGAAGCGTAACTCTATGCTGCAAAGCATGGCATCCGACATTCTACCGATACTACCAGTCCACCGCAAGAAATATTAATAATTGTTTCTACTTTTGACACAAGACCAGCAATTACGCAGTGTATTACTGGTACTTTATTTTATCGACCCCGTAAGGATGAAAGGCAACGTTAACCTCGGCGGGATTTGAACTCATACTCCGACCGTCTACCGATACTGCCAATCCACCAATTCAAGACTATTTATAATAAGAATTTATAACAAGAAATATTAATAATAAGTAGAAAAATAATTGTTTCTACTTTTGGCACAAGGCGAGCAATTATCCAAATGTATTACTGGTACTTTATAAGTAGAAAAATAATGAGTAATTTCGCAGTGAGACTGACAAATATCTCACAAATTATGTTAAATATAAAGATTGTAACGCTCACGTTGCCGTATTTCCAATAAAAGACACTACTTCAAGTTTTGAAGATGTTCAAGAATTTGAAGTGATTTAATAAAACCAAACTTTCTCATTATTAAGCTGTTTGGAACATAAACATTCTAACAGAAAATTATGATATAAGCCTCTAAGATAAATACAAACACTTTAATTCTCTCCTTATATTTTTAATGACAGATATCTATATATTTGAAATAATTTCGAAAGTAATAACAGAAATTTAATGTGATTGACTGTTCATAAAACTTTCTCATGATTAAGCTGACGCTTGGAACATAACTTAACAAAGGTTCTTACAATATAATTATGATGTGAGGTTTTTAGATCAATATAAACAATTAAACCATTTCGTTAACATATTACTAATTACAAATACTATCAATGGTTTTCAAACAATTTCGAAAATATTGAAAAACATTCCCAGGGATTTAATAAAACTAACTTTCTCTTTATAAAGTTGGTGCTTGGAACATAGCTTAACAAAGGTTCTTAAATAGAATTATGATGGGAGGGTTTTAGATCAACAGAAACAATTTAACAATTTTGTTCTCACATTTCTAATTACAAATACTATGGTTTTCAAATAATTTCGACAATTTCCAGGGATTTAATAACATTTTCTCATTATCAACCTGATGTTTGGAACATAACTTAACAAAGGTTCTTACATAGAATTATGATGGGAGGATTTTTAGATTTATATAAACACTTAAACCATTTCATTATCATATTACTAATGACAAATACTGTCTATGGTTTTCAAATAAGTTCGACCATTTCCAGGGATTTAATAAAATTATCTCATTATCAAGCTGATGTTTGGAACATAACTTAACAAAGGTTCTTACATAGAATTATGATGGGAGGGTTTTTAGATGAATATAAACACTTAAACCATTTCATTATCACATTTCTAGGGCGGTGGATTGGCAGTATCGGTAGAGGGTCGGACGCCATGCTTTGAGGGTCGGATGCCATTCTGAGTTCAAATCCCGCCGAGGTTAACTTTGCCTTTCATCCTTACGGGGTCGATAAAATAAAGTACCAG
>OZ024757.1:31864500-31874500 GCA_964016885.1 Eledone cirrhosa | reverse complement strand
CCACCACAGTCACCACCATAACCATCACCACCAACCTGCACCACCACCACAAACACGACCACCACCACAGCCACCACCACCACCACCACCACCACAGCCACCACCACAGACACCACCACCACCACCACCACAGACACCGCCACCACCACCACCACCAATAACAACAACGATGTCAAATCGTTTCTTGTTCACGTAGACGTAAGATAATCTAGATTTTTAGACTTTTAGGTCAAATACGAGAAACAAAAGAAATTGTACACACATGTATATACGTATATATATATACACGTACATGTATGTATGTATATATATATACGAGAAACAAAAGAAATTGTACATGTATGTATATACAGACGTATATATATATATATATATATATATACTAACTGAATTACCCGGCATCGCCCAGGTTACTGATTTTCTTATTCAGATTAGTAAACAATAAATATGTTGTTTTTTTTCAGAATTATTTCAAAATATCTATATTTTATTTTTAAAAATATCAAAATATCAAAATTGTAATGATAATAGAATTTAGAAATGAAAATCTGTCAATCTTGAAGCACCTTAGGGCAAACAATATTCATTGTGTTTTTGTTTTTTTTGTTGGTGTCCAAATGAAGTTAAATATATATTCTTTTACTCCAAATGAAAATAAAAATAACATGTTGACACTCTCGGGTTCTAATACTGTTACCGTGTAAAATTTGATTTGATCTAGCCGTTTGAGACAGCATAAGAACAGACAGAGAGAGAGAGACAAAGAATTATATTTTTGATTATATATATGTGTGTGTGTGTGTGTGTGTTGAATTAGACTATTTTCTGTAATAAAAAGGATATGGCAAAAATTTCTAGGGGCTTATAAGCCCTTAGAAATAAAAAAAAATGGACATCATTCTGCGTGGATATATATATATATATATATATATATATATATGTTATTCAAAACAACGAACAGCAGAGGACACGTACCGCTCCTCTCCCGCAGATACCCCCCCCCCCCCGGAAAACCCCCCAGTTGATGGATGTGAATCCGAAATATAGGGACAATTAAATCTCTCCCAAGGTAACTCTATCTCATGTTATTATTTTTATTTTTTACGCTCTTTCCTACGTTCTTCTACACACTATACATCTCATTCTACATTCACTTACATCTCTCTCTTCACCACCGGATCTTGTTACCCTGAGAATTACCCATCTTCATTGTTGAGGCTTCCAAAACGACCAAAAGAATATATATATATATATCCAGGGAGGGAGGAAGTGTTGAGGAACAATTCATTACTACCAAAGTGGTCCGACGAGCCATTGATTACAGAGTCTGGCTAGATCGATACAGATTGAACCTTGAGCTGATCAATAGCGAAACGCACGTCACCAACCAATAAACGTAATGAAGGAGTAACCACTTGTCCTTGTTTTATTTTATCTTATTATATATATATATATGTGTGTGTGTGTGTGTGTGTGTGTGTGTGTGTGTGTGTGTGTGTGTGTGTGTGTGTGTGTGTGTGTGTGTGTGTGTGTGTGTAAAGTAAACGGAAATCAACAGGGCAAATGATACAGTACAATGAAAACACATTTTAGCTTAACGATTGATATAATAGAAAAACAATCTAAACGTGTCTGTGTGTGTGTATGTGTGTGTCTCTGTGTGTGTGTGTGTGTGTGTGTGTGTGTGTGTGTGTGTGTGTGTGTCAGTGTGTGTAGATATATGTTTACTGGAACACACCGTCAACCATCCGGCCAATATAAGCCATAAACAAGCAATTAAAAAGGAAGACTGACATATTTAGGTCAACCAGCTGTTTTGGGGGTGATGGTGGTGGTGATGGTTTTGTTGGTGGTGATGATGATGATGCTGGTGGTGGTGTTGGTGATGATGATGATGATGATGATGCTGGTGGTGATGATGATGATGATGGAGATGATGATGTTGGTGTTGCCCTCCCAATAATTAACACTATTTCAACCCACACAACATGACACAGTAGATAACAATCGTGTCTAATCTCTTCTTCTGTATAATATATATATATATATATATATATATATATATATATATATACAGTTATACTTGGGGAGGGTCATATTGTTATAATAATATTGCCAGAATTAATAACAGAACACACTCACTGTTTGATTGGTTTTCGCTTGTGTATCTTTTATATAATATACATATATATAACATATATAACGCAGTACATTGTCTATGTATTTTCTATATAACATAGTACATTGTCTATGTATTTTCTATATAACATAGTACATTGTCTATGTATTTTCTATATAACATAGTACATTGTCTATGTATTTTCTATATAACATAGTACATTGTCTATATATTTTCTATATAACGCAGTACATTGTCTATATATGTTCTATATAACATAGTACATTGTCTATGTATTTTCTATATAACATAGTACATTGTCTATGTATTTTCTATATAACATAGTACATTGTCTATGTATTTTCTATATAACGCAGTACATTGTCTATATATTTTCTATATAACATAGTACATTGTCTATGTATTTTCTATATAACATAGTACATTGTCTATGTATTTTCTATATAACATAGTACATTGTCTATGTATTTTCTATATAACATAGTACATTGTCTATATATTTTCTATATAACGCAGTACATTGTCTATATATTTTCTATATAACATAGTACATTGTCTATGTATTTTCTATATAACATAGTACATCGTCTATGTATTTTCTATATAACGCAGTACATTGTCTATATATTTTCTATATAATATAGTACATTGTCTATGTATTTTCTATATAACGCAGTACATTGTCTATATATTTTCTATATAATATAGTACATTGTCTATGTATTTTCTATAGAACGCAGTACATTTTCTATATAACATAGTACATTGTCTATGTATTTTCTATATAACATAGTACATTGTCTATGTATTTTCTATATAACGCAGTACATTGTCTATATATTTTCTATATGACATAGTACATTGTCTATATATTTTCTATATAACATAGTACATTGTCTATATATTTTCTATATGACATAGTACATTGTCTATATATTTTCTATATAACGCAGTACATTGTCTATATATTTTCTATATGACATAGTACATTGTCTATATATTTTCTATATAACGCAGTACATTGTCTATATATTTTCTATATGACATAGTACATTGTCTATATATCTTCTCTATAACGTAGTCACACAGTAGTTTGTTTATGTATCTTCTTAATAAAGCAGTAACATAGCACATTCTCTATATGCATGCATATATGGTCTCGTAACCCCTAGAGAGTCGTAGGGGCGCCCTATTGACATACGGCTTTTCTATGGTTATTTTGTTAAACCTGGCGGAGCCCTGCTCCTCTTAAGGTCTGAATACAGGAAATATTTTCCACAGAAGGATAGAGAGTGAGAGAATGGAAGTCAGAAAAAATATATAAAGGAAGAATCAACTCCAGTACGAAGATTCGCTGTACAAAATACTAGGAGTTTCTCAGTTAATATAATCGAATATAAGGTGACCCTCTTCTCTATCTTATGTCTGAGAAACCTTATTTACGTAGAATTTGAAGTTGGTGAAAATATTGACAAGTCGACCCTCTTCTATTCGAGTATATCCTGTTATATATGTACAAAAATACTAGAAGTTCTTCAATAGCTACACACCCTGTTATATATGTACAAAATACTAGAAGTTCTTCAATAGCTATATACCCTGTTATATATGTACAAAATACTAGTAGTTCTTCAATAGCTATATACCCTGTTATATATGTACAAAATACTAGTAGTTCTTCAATAGCTATATACCCTGTTATATATGTACAAAATACTAGTAGTTCTTCAATAGCTATATACCCTGTTATATATGTACAAAGTACTAGTAGTTCTTCAATAGCTATATACCCTGTTATATATGTACAAAATACTAGTAGTTCTTCAATAGCTATATACCCTGTTATATATGTACAAAATACTAGTAGTTCTTCAATAGCTATATACCCTGTTATATATGTACAAAGTACTAGTAGTTCTTCAATAGCTATATACCCTGTTATATATGTACAAAATACTAGTAGTTCCTTAATGGCTATATATATATATATATATATATATATATATAAATGGAAGTACAGCATAATCGAAGCTCTGGCTAAGTTAACGAATGCAATCGGAATGTGCAGCTAAGCACTCAATAAGGTATTTTACCTTAGAGTTATAACCTTACGTTTAGACAGCTTTGCAAATTGAAGACAGCGACCGGTAAGCCAGTCGCAGTGACCAAAGCAACGAGAAAACTGACTCAGGAAAATATGACAAACCTGGACCATCGCTAGGTTTCTGTAAATCCGAAATCAACAAAGTCCACTTGCGGGGCCTGCAAGTTATTGGTTTTGGAAGATAGAATAGAGGATTTACTTTTTCAACAAGTTTTCGTTCTCAGACGCTCCGGTTGTGAATTTTAGCAGTAAACACTGCTGGCAGTCACGTGGTTTTCCCGAAGGGAGGTAACCCCCGATTTTGGCGGTCAAAATTCAAAATTTGAACATATCTAGAAACAGCATGACAGTGAGATAACACTCGGAATATGTCGTGTTATCTCGCTGTCTTTCCGTTTCTATATTTAAAAAAAAAAAAAAAAAAAAATTTTAGGCATAAGGATGACTATTTTACTCAGTTAGAAACAGATAGATATATTGACACAAATAACGGGTTGACTGATAAAATGACAAGTCAGTCAATCATATTGGTGGTCTCTCCACAGCCCCGGCAGACAGGATGGAAAGGCGTTTTCCCGGAGGATGGTATGGTAAAGGAGAGGCGCTGGAAGAGTCATTCCAACTCGCGAGGCTCACACCTGCGGCTGGCCAGCTCAGCGCCTATGGTGGTGAGTAGGGAGGTAGCCCTAGGGCCGAGGACACCAGAAATCTCCACTGCCAAGGGCTAGCCAGTTCAGCGCATATGGAGGTGAGTAGGGAGGTAGCCCTAGGGCCGAGGACACCAGAAATCTCCACTGCCAAGGGCTAGCCAGCTCAGCGCATATGGAGGTGAGTAGGGAGGTAGCCCTAGGGCCGAGGACACCAGAAATCTCCACTGCCAAGGGCTAGCCAGTTCAGCGCATATGGAGGTGAGTAGGGAGGTAGCCCTAGGGCCGAGGACACCAGAAATCTCCACTGCCAAAGGCTAGCCAGTTCAGCGCATATGGAGGTGAGTAGGGAGGTAGCCCTAGGGCCGAGGACACCAGAAATCTCCACTGCCAAGGGCTAGCCAGTTCAGCGCATATGGAGGTGAGTAGGGAGGTAGCCCTAGGGCCGAGAACACCAGAAATCTCCACTGCCAAAGGCTAGCCAGTTCAGCGCATATGGAGGTGAGTAGGGAGGTAGCCCTAGGGCCGAGGACACCAGAAATCTCCACTGCCAAGGGCTAGCCAGTTCAGCGCATATGGAGGTGAGTAGGGAGGTAGCCCTAGGGCCGAGGACACCAGAAATCTCCACTGCCAAGGGCTAGCCAGTTCAGCGCATATGGAGGTGAGTAGGGAGGTAGCCCTAGGGCCGAGGACACCAGAAATCTCCACTGCCAAGGGCTAGCCAGTTCAGCGCATATGGAGGTGAGTAGAGGGGTAGCCCTAGGGCCGAGGACACCAGAAATCTCCACTGCCAAGGGCTAGCCAGTTCAGCGCATATGGAGGTGAGTAGGGAGGTAGCCCTAGGGCCGAAGACACCAGAAATCTCCACTGCCAAGGGCTAGCCAGTTCAGCGCATATGGAGGTGAGTAGGGAGGTAGCCCTAGGGCCGAAGACACCAGAAATCTCCACTGCCAAGGGCACGATCACGAACCTGTCGGAGAGCGACCGGTTAGACTGGTACTTTTTTTTTTATCTACCTCGAAATGGATGGAAGGCAAAGTTGACCTCAGCGTGATTTAAACTGAGAGAGCAGAGAGCTGAACCGAAGACGGTAAAGTGTTCTATCTAACGTTCTAACGACTCTGCCAATTTGCCGCCTACATTACTATTTTACCTGTTCCAGTCATCTGACTGAGGCCATGCTGAAGAACAGCCCTTGAAAAGTAATATAATGTAATATAATATAATTATATACTACTAAACCTCTGTGATTGTGTGCTTGTCTGTAATGTAATGTAATACAGACAGAACGGCGTATGATGGGGAAATATTTTGAAAGGAAGTTAGTTGCTCCTGAAACAACATTAACACTAACATCACTAACAACAACAACAACAACACCACTAACAACAACAACAACAACACTAACACCACTAACAACAACAACATCAACACTAACACCACTAACAACAACAACAATAACACCACTAACAACAACACTAACACCACTAGCAACAACAACACTAACACCACTAGCAACAACAACAACACTAACACCACTAACAACAACAACACTAACACCACTAGCAACAACAACACTAACACCACTAGCAACAACAACAACACTAACACCACTAACAACAACAACACTAACACCACTAACAACAACAACACTAACACCACTAGCAACAACAACCACACTAACACCACTAACAACAACAACAATAACACCACTAACAACAACACTAACACCACTAGCAACAACACTAACACCACTAGCAACAACAACAACACTAACACCACTAACAACAACAACACTAACACCACTAACAACAACAACACTAACACCACTAGCAACAACAACACTAACACCACTAGCAACAACAACAACACTAACACCACTAACAACAACAACACTAACACCACTAACAACAACAACACTAACACCACTAGCAACAACAACCACACTAACACCACTAACAACAACAACAATAACACCACTAACAACAACACTAACACCACTAGCAACAACACTAACACCACTAGCAACAACACTAACACCACTAGCAACAACAACAATAACAACACTAGCAACAACACTAACACCACTAGCAACAACAACACTAACACCACTAACAACAACAACACTAACACCACTAGCAACAACAACAACACTAACACCACTAGCAACAACAACACCACTAGCAACAACAACAACAACAACACTAGCAGCAGCAACAACAACAACACCACTAGCAACAACAACAACAACAACACCACTAGCAACAACAACAACAACAACACCACTAGCAACAACAACAACAACACCACTAGCAACAACAACAACAACAACACTAGCAACACTATCATCATCATCAACATCAACATCAACATCATCATCATCAGTAACAAAAGAAAACATGTCTTTTTAACTCGACTACCTTGTTTATGTTTCCACTGTTGACGTCGATATTATTGGGGGGGGGGGATTAATCACGTCTTTCCCTCAAACGAATAAATAATTAATTAAACAAACAAATAATTAGATAAATAGACATAAGTATTACATAGACATATAAACATTATATAGAAATAAATAGAACAATTATACATATATATGTGTGTGTGTGTGTGTGTGGTGGGTGTATATATGTGTCAGTGTGTATATATATATATGTGTGTATGCGTGTGTGTGTATATGTATTTATGTATATAATAATTAGATAAATAGACATAAGTATTACATAGACATATAAACATTATATAGAAATAAATAGAACAATTATACATATATATATATATGTGTGTGTGTGTGTGTGTATGTATATATATATATATGTGTGAGTGTGTGTATATATATATGTACATATATATATATATATATCTATATATGTATATATATATATATATCTATCTATATATGTATATATATATATATATATATATATATATATATATATATATATATATATGTATATATATATATATATATATATGTATATATATATATATATATATATGTATGTGTGTATATATATGTATATGTATATATATATGTATATGTATATATGTATATGTATATATATATGTATATGTATATATGTATATATATATATATATTTATATATGTATATATATATAAACAAATATATATGTATATATATATATATATATATATATATATATATATATATATATATATATGTATGTATGTGTATATATATATAATATATATATATATATATATATATATACACACATACATATATATAATATATATATATATACACACATATACATATATATATATATATATCCTGTCTATATAAACAAAACAAAACACAAAAACTGTTTAAAAAAAAAGAACCAAACACGTTTTCTAGTAATTTCTATCTGAAACAAGAAAGGAAGGGGGGACAACATCGTTTGTTATTGAAGGGGACAAATAGGTAAACATATCGACAGTAAATAATTGTAGTGTATAATAGTTGCTACTTTTGGCACAAGGCCAGAAATGATGCCAGTGTATTACTGGTACTTTATTTAATTGCAGTATATAGTGTTGGTAATTTAACAAAACATAGAAAAAATAATTGGTTTGATTTAGGCACAAGGCCAGCAATTTTGAGCGAGAGGGGAAAGTGGATTATATCGAATCTAATGTGTTTCTGGTACTTTATTATATATATATATATATATATATATATATATACGTAGGTCCCGGGTTGAGTCGGGGATAACCACAGTAAGTAAGGTACTAAATACATGGCAGAGTAACATTTTTTTTTATTTTATAGAAGGAGCTTCTACAGGACTAGTACTGTTTCATTCAGATGAAATCTTCAGGAAGCTGGGTGTCATATTAAGTTCTGGTATTTATACATTTAGGTAGTGGTAAGGGAGGGGTGGTGGATGGTGGGGGGCGGGGGGATTTTTTCCACCACCCCTCCCTTACCACTACCTAAATGTATAAATACCAGAACTTAATATGACACCCAGCTTCCTGAAGATTTCATCTGAATGAAACAGTACTAGTCCTGTAGAAGCTCCTTCTATAAAATATATATATATATATATATATATATATATATATATATGCATATGTATATGTATATGTATATGTATACTTTATTTTATCAACTCCATAAGGATGAAAGGCAAAGCTAACTCAGAACAGAAAAAGGGCTGTAAGTATATGTCGTACATTAGGATGTTCGACGTTCTACCGATACTGCCAATTAACAGCGAACGTAAGGAAAATGAGGAGAAGGAAGCGGAGGCTTTCATCCCAGTCTAGGCGGTATATCAATGGACCGGGTCTCAGCAACTGTCCTTCCATGTAGTTTAAATATTGGTATTAGTAAAGGCACAGCACACCCATTGTGGGCCACTGTCTTATTGTATGTAGAGTGCTCCGAAGACCATATATATATATATACATATATATATATATATATATATATAACGAAGGAAATATGGTAAGGAACCAGATGGACCATAACGCACCAAAGTACTCAATACTTAGGGCGGTAGAGTGGGTAATAGGAACGAGTAGGACCCCGACGGCTGAGCTCAAGCAGTTTCGAAGGCTAATTCTTTTTTTTTTTTTAGTCCACAATTGGCCGTCGAAACGGCTTGAGATCAGCCGTCGGGGTCCTACTCGTTCCTATACATATATATATATAGTCTTCGGAACACTCTACATACAATAAGAAAGTGGCCCACAATGTGTGTGCTGTGCTTATACTAATATATATATATATATATGTGTGTGTGTGTGTGTGTGTGTTTATATATACACACACACATATATATATATATATATATATATATATATATATATATATATATATATATATATATATATATATATATATATTCGAGTGTTATATTTCCTGGTTTCTCGTTCCTTGCTACAAATTTCATAATAGGATATATTTTCATTAATCTTTATATATCCGTATTAACCCTCGTCAAATACCAGTGAAATAGTTAGGCTATTGAGAGAGATCTTGCTAGAGCAGTTTGTAGTTTTTTTCCTAGCTTTACAATCATATACAAATATTTATCCTGCACAAACTCAATATCGATATTTTTTTAGAATGTCGTAACCAGACCAAGGTTTTTCTT
>OZ024757.1:31849500-31857000 GCA_964016885.1 Eledone cirrhosa | reverse complement strand
TGTGTGTGTGTGTGTGTGTGTGTGAAGAAGCAAAGGAAAACAAAGTGCTCTATGTATAATACAAAGCTATTTAATTAGGTATATATGTGTGTGTGTGTGTGTGTGTGTGTGTGTGTGCCCCATCATGGCTGGAACAGGTGAAGGATTAAAAGAGTATATATATATATATATATATGCAGGGACACACACACACACACACACACACACACACACACACACACACACACACACACACACATATATATACATATATATATATATACACTCAGACACTCCTATATAACTGTATTTTTCTCAGAAGGGGGCCGTAATGATGTTCAGGGGTAACTGTCTAATAATATCATCTTCAGATGACGTCAGCAGACAGTCTAGAATACATACTTTACACATACATATATATATATATACATATATATATATACACATATATATATATATATTCTTTTTTTTTTCTGTCTGGTTTACTGTTGGTGGTAGGGTCCGTACCGTAGGTAGAACTCAATGTAATCCGATAGCGAGTAATCCAGTGAAATCCATAGAAAAGTTCCATGTTCTGCTGAGTTAATTCCTTAGATACAGAGTCAGATATAAGGTATTAATTTAACAATGAAAATAAAAACAACAAAGTCAAGTTATTTAAAACAATGATATGAATCGGGAAAAATAACGACTTTGTTGCTTTTATTTTCATTAATTTAATACCTTATATATATATATATATATATATATATATATATATATATAAATATACAATATATTAACAAATGGAAACTATATTTATAAAACCATATTTATTTCATTATACATATTTCAAGGGCCACCAAGGCAGATTATGCTGCGCTTTCATCAGATAAAATATAATTGTTTCTATTTTAGGCACAAGGCCAGCAATTACCCAGTACATTACTGGTACTTTATTTTATCGACCCCGTAAGGATGAAAGGCAAAGTTAGCCTCGGCGGGATTTGAACTCAGATCATAAAGGGACGTAATTCTATGCTTCAAAGCATGGCGTCCGACCCTCTACCGATACTGCCAACCCACCGCCCTATCAGATAAAATATAATACAGATCAGTTTTATAAATAAATATTGACATACCCTGAAAAAATGCAACCTTACCGGTTGGAGCTTCCAGGAAGCTATATTTTATATGATGAAAGCGCACCATAATCTACCTTGGTCGCCCTTGAAATATGTATAATGAAATAAATATGGTTTTATAAATATAGTTTCCATTTGTTAATATATTGTATATTAGAGGGTGGTTTCAGGGGAAGTAACTCCTCGAGAGATTATAAATTGTGGGTAGTTTATAGTTAAGTGCTAATTTTTAATTTTTTTAATTGAGAGACAATGTAGGGGAGGTAACCTATAATTATCTAAGTTAGTCATAGCTATTTAACTTATTAGCTACAAGTTAAAATGGGGCTAGATGACTAAGTTGGGTCAAATATTCTTTTGGCGAAGGAATTAGCCCTTCGATGTTGACAGCTAATAGTTACCTCCGTTCTATCGATAATCGGTAGAGGTCTTGATAGAGTTATGTAATATGCTTCTGTAATACAGAGATCACAAGATTTTCTTCGTCCATAACCAATAATGAGATTAACATCATACTTTTGGCTAGGCAGTCTATCATTGAATTCAACGGAGCACTCTGGACTAGAAAAGATAGAACAGACAACTTTGACATCACGATGGGCTCAAGTGACTCTGCGCAAATCACCGATTTAGTTGGAATTTACCTATTACATAACATCAGAGCCGAAATCCAACCCTTGCAAGGCGGAATATACAGGGACGACGCCCTATTTTCCTTTTACTAATATATCACAACTCGTGTGTTACACCTCTCTCTCTCTCTCTCTCTCTCTCTCTCTCTCTCTCTCTCTCTCTATATATATATATATATATATATATATATATATATATATATATAATTGTTTCTACTTTTTGGCACAAGGCCAGCTAGTATACACACACATATATATATATATATATATATCGTATCTCTCTCACTCTCTCGTGTGTGTATTAGTGTTAGTGTTTGTAATGTGTGAGCGCGTGCGGTCTGAGTTCAAATCCCGCCGAGGTTAACTTTGCCTTTCATCCTTACGGGGTCGATAAAATAAAGTACCAGTAATGCACTGGAATAATTGCTGGCCTTGTGCCATAAGTAGAAACAGTTATTGTTATAGCTAAGGTTGTAGTTGTGTTGTTGTAGTTGTTGTCAGTGGTGATGTTTGACCTAGCTCGGCTCTGACTGACCTGACTCATTATCTAAGGCGTTCCAACTGCGCCCATCCAGTATTTTATGCAGGTATAGTACATCTAGGACTACATTGTCCATTGCCTCTATTTTAACGAGGATAGCATATGAATTGGATGATATTTAGTTCCTATTTCTAGCAGGTAAAGGCTCCATTTTGCGGTTGTAGGTAGTATGTTAGTTTAGCCCTAGGTTAGACCTAATCAAGCAGACCTAACCTATGATCAACAGTGTTTTAACCACGACCATTTCCTCTTGGAATGTGGCCTAGTGGTAAGGGTGTTCGCCTTACTATCATAATGTCGTGGGTTTTCATGGATTGGGTTCTGTGTTGTGTTCTTGAACAAAAGACTTCATTTTACGATGTTTCAGTATACTCAGCTAAAAATGAGTGCCAGCAGCAATAGCTGGGGATTTAACCCTGTGATGGACTATCGTCCTGTCCAAGAGACATTCGCTTAATGCCAAAGAAACCGGGATAAGCACCGGCCTGATGACACTCCGGGCCCGAATCAGACTTTAGACTTAGTAACTTGAACTACAAGAGGGTATAATAAAAGACACTTGTTCAACGTGCTCTAAGGGAGCATCACTGAACCCAGAACCACGTGGTTGCCGAGTTACCTCTGGTGTCACACAGTGGGGACTAAAACCCAGAAGCACATGATTTCCGAGTTACCCAAGATGTCACATAGTAGGGACTGAACCCCCAAACCACATGGTTGCTGAGTTGTCCAAGTTATCACATTGGACAAGGTGTTAGGGACTCAACCCCAAAACCACGTGTGGTAGGGACTGAACCCCTAAATCACGTGGTTGCTGTGTTGACCAAGGTGTCACATGGTAGGGACCCAACCTCCAAATGACGTGGTTTCCGAGCTACCCAAGATGTCACATGGCGGGGACTCAACCCCCAAACCACATGGTAGTCACTGAATCTCCAAACCACGTGTTTGCTGAGTTACACAAGGTATCACAAGGTACAGATTATTAGGGACTCAACCCCCAAACCACATGTTGATCACTGAATCCAAAATACGTGGTTCCTGAGTTACCCAAGGTATCACAAGGTACAGATTATTAAGGACTCAACCCCCAAAACCACATGGTAGTCACTGAATCCAAACCACGTGTTTGTTGAGTTACCCAAGGTATAACAAGGTACAGATTATTAGGGACTCAACCCCCAAACCACATGGTAGTCTCTGAACCCTAGAAGTACGTAGCGGCTGAATGGATTAACTCCTTAGCCACACAGCCATGTTAATTTTTACAATGCTCTTTAAGCTACTCCCTTCTCTGATCTTAACCCATTTACTGCAGTTCGTCTGGTTCTAAGTTTTGTGCTTAATCGATTAAATCAACACTTATCACTAGCACTACCAACCTTGGGATCGATCCCGGTAGCCCCCACCCGCTTCGTTTGATCTTCTTTTGGATTTTTTGTCAGTGTTGCAATTTTGGGAGGAATTATTGCTGATTTTAATTTCATTTTTATATTTATTATTTTTGTGTTTCTTTTCGTTAATTCTACTTTCACTTTCGTATTCTCCTTAACACATTTTTGACTATTAGTCCCGCCCCTTCCTCAGCCAGCCTGATCCCTCTCCTTAACATCTCTAAACCAGACACCCCACCACCGCTACCCACCAACACCATTATCATCATTATCATTCTAACCATCGTTATTGCCGTTATCATCGTCATCATTATCGTTATCGTCATTATCAACATCGTTATCATCGTTATCAACATCATCATCATCGTCACCATCGTTATTACCATTATCATCATCATCGTCAACATTATTATCATCATCATCATCATCATCGTCGTCATCGTTATCACCATCATCATCATCATCATCATCAACATTATCACCATCATCATCACCATCATCAACATCATCAACATCATCCTCATCAACATTAACACCACCATCAACATCAATCAACACTTCTATCACAACCACTGCTGCTATCAACTACCAACACCAACACCACCACCACCACCACCACCATCATCATCACTAACAACAACAGCTACAATAATAACTGTTCCTACTTTAGGCACAAGGCCAGCAATTAACCAGTGCATTACTGGTACTTTATTTTATCGACCTCGTAAGGATGAACACACATTTCACTGTTACTATAACCCACAGCTCTACCATTGCAGCCTCTCCTACTAATATCATCACCACAACAACTACCATTATCAACACCACAACAACACACATTATATTATGTAACAAAGAACAAGACACACAACACACACCAGATTATGTAGCAAGACACACAACAGACACACGATTATGTAACAAGCAACATCAGACATACAACACACATAAACGATTGCACAACACGTATTAAGGTCCCACAACATATGCAGGGATTACATAACACTTATTAAATCTCACAACACAACGGAGTGATTATGTAACACTTATTCATGCTACAGCACAACACACACAAACTAGATTATGTAACATCAAACATGCAACACAACGCAACGCAGTGATTATACAATACAGAGACAAGACAACACACACCAGATTATGTAACATCAAACATGCAACACAACACAACCCAGTGATTATACTAAACAGAGACAAGACACAGCACACATCACAACACACACTAGATTATATAACATGAAACACACAACACAACCACACAAGGCAGTGATTATAGAAAACACAGATAAGAAAAGAGACTAAACAACACAACCAACAGTGATTATGTAACATCAAACATACAACACAACGCTGCTCAGTGATTATACTAAACAGAGACAAGGCACAACATACACCAGATTATATAAAATCAAACATAGCACAACACAACCCAGTGATTATACAAAACAGAGACAAGACACAAGACTCAAAACAACACAACACACACTAGATTATATAACATGAAACTCAACACAACTCAGTGATTACTCAACACATAGAGAGACATAAGACAAGACACAACTCAGTAGATTATATAACAATTAACATAAGACAAGACAACAAGACAACGAGTCACAATAACACACAACAACATAACAAGACACCAAATTACTTTTCTGCTATCAAAGACCCAATTTCTCCCGTCATTTAAAGATGGAAAACACCCAAACCTGTCACTCCTACTCCACCTCCTTCTTCCTTTCTTCACCACCACCACCACCACCACCACTTCCACCTCGTCTTCCTCTTCCTCTTCTATCTTCTTCCCTATCTATTTTATATTCACCTGCCGCTCTTTCATTCTTTACTTCCTTCCTTCCTTCCCTCCCTCTCTTTCATTTTCTTCCACTTTCCCTCTCTCTCCCTCTCCGACATATCCCCTCTTTCTTGCCCCCCCCCCCCCTCCCCACCACTCTCATATCCTTTTCTCTCTTCCCCCTCTCTCTCACATATCCTTCCCTCTCCCCCCTCTCTTGCCCCCCCCCCACCTATCTCATATCCTTCTCTCTCTTCCCCCCTCTCTCTCACATATCCTTCTCTCTCTTCGCTCCTCTCTCTCACATATCCTTCCCTCTCTCACCCTCTCTCTCTCACATATCCTTCCCTCTCTCCCCCCTCTCTCTCACATATCCCCCCTCTCTCTCTCACATATCCTCTCTCTCTCCCTGACATATCTGCTCAGTAAATCTATATTTTACTTTCTTCTCTTCCTCTGATCTATATTTCTCCTTCTCTTTCTATCTTAGATCTTTCCTTCATCCTTTCTTTCTTTCCTTCTTTCAGTTTTCTTTGTATAGTTACACTAACTCATTCTTAATAAATGCCCCCCCCCCCGTCTCTCTCCCTCTCACTGACTCTCAGTCTTTCTCTTTGGCTCCCCCTTTTCTCTGTCTCTCTCACTCTCTCTCTCCTAACTTTTCTCTCTGTCGCTCCCCAGCTCACATTTTCTCTCTCTCTCTCTCTCTCTCTCTCTCTCTCTCTCTGGCTCTCCTTTATCTCTCTCTCTCTGGCTCCCTTTTAGCTCTCTCTGTCTCTCTCTGTCTATTTCTCTCTGGTTCCCCTTTTCTCTCTCTGTCTTTCTCCCTCTTTCTCTCTGACTTCCCTTTATCTCTCTGACTCTTTCCCTCTCTCTCCTAACTCCCTCTTTTCTCTCTGTCGCTCTCTAGCTCTCCTTTATCTCTCTCTCTCTCGGTCTCTCTCTGTCTGTCTCTTTCTCTCTGGTTCCCCTTTTCTCTCTCTGTCTCTTTCTCACTCTCTCCCTCTTTCTCTCTGACTTCCCTTTATCTCTCTGACTCTTTCGCTCTCTCTCTTTCTCTCTGGCTCCTCTTTCTCTCTCTCTCTCTCTCTCGTCCTCTCTCTATATTTCTCCTTTCTGTCTTCTTTTTCTGCCCACTTCTTTTCGCTCCTCCTCCTTCTCCTCCTCCAGCCTTACCCCACTAATGCACCCGCCTCATTTTTCAACCTCCCCCTGCCCCCATCTTTATCGATTACATAATTAACCCCTATACGGCAAAGACAGCCTTAGTTACCGACCAATCCGCAGACGAATTTGGCGCGCGTGTGCATGTGTGTGTGTGGGTATGAGAGAGTATATATATATGTGTGTGTGTGTGTATATATTTACTCGTGTGCGTGTGTGCGTATGAGAGTATATATATATATATGTGTGTGTGTGTGTGTGTGTGTGTGTGTGTGTGTGTGTGTGTGTGTATGGACTCGTGTGTGTGTGGGTATGAAAGAGTGTATATATATATGTATGTATGAGTATGTCTGTGCGTATGTGTCTGTATGAGTGTATGTGTATGTATGAACATGTATGTGCGTATGTCTGTAAGAGTGTGTGTGTATGTATGAGTATGTATGTGCGTATGTGTCTGTATGAGTGTGTGTGTATGTATGAGTATGTATGTGCGTATGTGTCTGTATGAGTGTGTGTGTATGTATGAACATGTGTGCATGAAATCGTGTGTGTACGTGTACTGGTCTATGTGTGTATGAAAATGTATGTGTGTGAGTATGTAAGTGTATGTATGTACTTGTCTGTGTATAAGTGAATGTGTGAGTATGCGTGTGCATTTTCTTGCACGTCAGTGTGTGTATGAGTGCGTATTTGGTCGCGTATGCGTGTGTGTATATGAGAGAGAGGGTGCCTGTGTGTTGCGAGTAAGCGTGTGTGTGTGTGTGAGTGTGTGAGTTAGTCTGTGTGTGTGTAAGTGTGTGTGTGTGTGTGTGTGTGAGAGAGAGTTAGTGTGTGTGTGTTAGTGTGTGTGAGA
>OZ024757.1:31844500-31847000 GCA_964016885.1 Eledone cirrhosa | reverse complement strand
CACACACACACATACATATACGTGTGTATGTGTGTGTGAGCGCGCGCCACCATGCATGCCAAGCAATAATCGATAATACTGAAGGTGTGGTGAGAGGCAGCTAACCAATATAATGAATGCAGCCTGATCGATTACAACAACTCGTTGCTGCAGCAGGAATGCATGTTGCATAATAATGCAAGCAACAATAAATAAACGAAAGAAACAAACAAGAAAATCAAGGCAGAATGCAGACATGCACAGTTGCATATATCTGTCTTATTGTGACTGCAGTTTCTGTTGTTGCATGCTGGCTGATGCATCACTGTTCAAACGAGTGGATCGATGGCTGCGCTAGGAAGCAATTCTTTTTTTCTTGTTCGCGTGTGTGTGTGTGTGTTCTTATATATACAGGGTGTCCTAAAAAGATGTGTACAGACTTTAATAGCAATCTAATAAAAGTGTGTATATATTTTTGTGGACACCCTGTGTGTGTGTGTATATATATATATATATATATACATATATATATATTAGTTATATATATCTATGTTTATACATACATACATATATATATATTAGTTATATATATTTATATATATATATATATATATATATATATATTAGTTATATATATTTATATATTAGTTATATATTAGTTATATATATTTATATATATTTATATATTAGTTATATATATTTATATAGATATATATTAGTTATATATATTTATATATTAGTTATGTATATATATATATATATATATATATATATATATATATATATATATTAGTTATATATATTTATATGTTTATATACATACATATATATGTAACAAAGGAAATGTGGTAAGGAACCAGATGGACCAAAACGCACCAGAGTACTCAATGCTTAGGTACTTTATTTTAGGTACTTTATTTTATCGACCCCGTAAGGATGAAAGGCAAAGTCAACCTCGGCGGGGTCTGAACTCAGACCATAAAGGGCCGTAACTCTTTGCTGCAAAGCATGGCGTCCGACCCTCTACCGATACTGCCAATCCACCGCCCTTATGTGTTTGGACACATAATAGTGTGTATTATGGCAAGAGCATGGAGAATGTGCGACATGACTTATGACTTCACTGCAAGATTCGACAAACCAGCTCCTCCGAAGGTGACGATACTGCGATGGGAACATAAACTGTTTCTCGTTACTTTTTGGTAGGGGAGTGACAAGACTTTCGGACAACCCTGTAAATTGATTGATTAAATAATTGTTTCTACTTTTGGCACAGGGCCAGCAATTATCCAGTACATTACTGGTACTTTATTTTATCGACCCCGTAAGGATGAAAGGCAAAGTCAACCTCGGCGGGATTTGAACTCAGATCGTAAAGAGACGTAACTATGCTGGAAAGCATGGCGTCCGACCCTCTACCGATACTGCCAATCCACCGCCCTAACATGGCGTCCGACCCTCTACCGATACTGCCAATCCACCGCCCTTTGATTGATTAAATAATACTACCAAAATCCAAATGTATTCTTTTCTCCCTCCCTACCCCCAGATGCTTGTGTTACAAAATGTATATTTATTTGGCCCCTAAATATATAAAGAAGACATTCTTGACAATATATAGCAAATCTATTCATATGGGTATTGGACAACGATGTAAACACCACGTTAAACCAGTATCATATCAATGGATAGGAAAATATATGTTACTCCATCTGATGAAAACATGCTTGGGAGGGCGAGAGAGATGGAGGTGATGACAGTGGGTATTCGGTTCTTCCACGATCTGACCATATACTTGTGGTTGTGCTCATTATCGAATTAGAAATGATGTCTCTAATGTTCTTTATAGATATGGTGTCTTCATAACTTTGATAGACATACGAAATTCTTATGGTGGTTGTTGTTGTTTTGGGGGGAAGTGCCGGTTTTTTCGTGCGAGGTTCTTTTTTGTTTGCTAATATAACCGAAAATAGTAAATATGTGGTTTGTTGTGGTAGAAGTTGAGATTTAACAGAAAAGTCAAACAGTATTGATTGACAACCCCCCCCCCCTCCCCCACGAGGGGTCCTTGAGCACAATTAACATACGAGGTGACTATATTTCTGCAACTGCTCTCAGTAGGGAGTCGAAATCAAATTGACAAATTGAGGCCAGCAGGTAGTTTATGAATATACAATACATATACACACACACACACACACACACACACACACACATATATATATATACAAACACATATATACATATATATATATATATATATATATATACATATATGCTCACACACACAGAGTATATATACATATAGTAATAATAATAAATTTGAAGACTAAAATCCAAAGAGGGCTCGATAAGGATAAATATATATCAGATATATAAGAACCGTAGAGCAAATATTTATTAAAATAACAGATTAAAGTTTAAGTAATATTTACTTCTGCGTTAACAGATTGACTTTTTTAGTTTCAGAAGATCCCGTTAAGGGTGAAAGCAGCGATTCTTTGCTTAAACTTTAATCTGT
>OZ024757.1:31827000-31832000 GCA_964016885.1 Eledone cirrhosa | reverse complement strand
CCCAGTCTTGTGCCTAAATTCCTCCTTTCCAACCTCCCAGCCACCTAAACTGCCCAGTCTTGTGCCTAAATTCCTCCTTTCCAACCTTCCAGCCACCCAAACTGCCCAGTCTTGTGCCTAAATTCCTCCTTTCCAACCTCCCAGCCACCCAAACTGCCCAGTCTTGTGCCTAAATTCCTCCTTTCCAACCTTCCAGCCACCCAAACTGCCCAGTCTTGTGCCTAAATTCCTCCTTTCCAACCTTCCAGCCACCCAAACTGCCCAGTCTTGTGCCTAAATTCCTCCTTTCCAACCTTCCAGCCACCCAAACTGCCCAGTCTTGTGCCTAAATTCCTCCTTTCCAACCTCCCAGCCACCTAAACTGCCCAGTCTTGTGCCTAAATTCCTCCTTTCCAACCTCCCAGCCACCTAAACTGCCCAGTCTTGTGCCTAAATTCCTCCTTTCCAACCTCCCAGCCACCTAAACTGCCCAGTCTTGTGCCTAAATTCCTCCTTTCCAACCTTCCAGCCACCTAAACTGCCCAGTCTTGTGCCTAAATTCCTCCTTTCCAACCTCCCAGCCACCTAAACTGCCCAGTCTTGTGCCTAAATTCCTCCTTTCCAACCTTCCAGCCACCCAAACTGCCCAGTCTTGTGCCTAAATTCCTCCTTTCCAACCTTCCAGCCACCTAAACTGCCCAGTCTTGTGCCTAAATTCCTCCTTTCCAACCTCCCAGCCACCTAAACTGCCCAGTCTTGTGCCTAAATTCCTCCTTTCCAACCTCCCAGCCACCCAAACTGCCCAGTCTTGTGCCTAAATTCCTCCTTTCCAACCTCCCAGCCACCTAAACTGCCCAGTCTTGTGCCTAAATTCCTCCTTTCCAACCTCCCAGCCACCCAAACTGCCCAGTCTTGTGCCTAAATTCCTCCTTTCCAACCTCCCAGCCACCCAAACTGCCCAGTCTTGTGCCTAAATTCCTCCTTTCCAACCTCCCAGCCACCCAAACTGCCCAGTCTTGTGCCTAAATTCCTCCTTTCCAACCTCCCAGCCACCCAAACTGCCCAGTCTTGTGCCTAAATTCCTCCTTTCCAACCTCCCAGCCACCTAAACTGCCCAGTCTTGTGCCTAAATTCCTCCTTTCCAACCTCCCAGCCACCCAAACTGCCCAGTCTTGTGCCTAAATTCCTCCTTTCCAACCTCCCAGCCACCTAAACTGCCCAGTCTTGTGCCTAAATTCCTCCTTTCCAACCTCCCAGCCACCCAAACTGCCCAGTCTTGTGCCTAAATTCCTCCTTTCCAACCTCCCAGCCACCCAAACTGCCCAGTCTTGTGCCTAAATTCCTCCTTTCCAACCTCCCAGCCACCCAAACTGCCCAGTCTTGTGCCTAAATTCCTCCTTTCCAACCTCCCAGCCACCCAAACTGCCCAGTCTTGTGCCTAAATTCCTCCTTTCCAACCTCCCAGCCACCCAAACTGCCCAGTCTTGTGCCTAAATTCCTCCTTTCCAACCTCCCAGCCACCTAAACTGCCCAGTCTTGTGCCTAAATTCCTCCTTTCCAACCTTCCAGCCACCCAAACTGCCCAGTCTTGTGCCTAAATTCCTCCTTTCCAACCTCCCAGCCACCTAAACTGCCCAGTCTTGTGCCTAAATTCCTCCTTTCCAACCTCCCAGCCACCTAAACTGCCCAGTCTTGTGCCTAAATTCCTCCTTTCCAACCTCCCAGCCACCCAAACTGCCCAGTCTTGTGCCTAAATTCCTCCTTTCCAACCTCCCAGCCACCCAAACTGCCCAGTCTTGTGCCTAAATTCCTCCTTTCCAACCTTCCAGCCACCCAAACTGCCCAGTCTTGTGCCTAAATTCCTCCTTTCCAACCTCCCAGCCACCCAAACTGCCCAGTCTTGTGCCTAAATTCCTCCTTTCCAACCTCCCAGCCACCCAAACTGCCCAGTCTTGTGCCTAAATTCCTCCTTTCCAACCTCCCAGCCACCCAAACTGCCCAGTCTTGTGCCTAAATTCCTCCTTTCCAACCTTCCAGCCACCCAAACTGCCCCGTCTTGTGCCTAAATTCCTCCTTTCCAACCTCCCAGCCACCCAAACTGCCCAGTCTTGTGCCTAAATTCCTCCTTTCCAACCTTCCAGCCACCCAAACTGCCCAGTCTTGTGCCTAAATTCCTCCTTTCCAACCTCCCAGCCACCCAAACTGCCCAGTCTTGTGCCTAAATTCCTCCTTTCCAACCTCCCAGCCACCTAAACTGCTCAGTCTTGTGCCTAAATTAGAAACTATTATTATAAAAAAAATGCGTTTATGTAGTTACCTTTTCTACTCAACATCTAGGTAGGCATGACCAAGGCGAATTAGGTACCATGAAAAATAGTGATCCTTCAATGGATATAGCAATACCAGGAGCGATATATTCACGTCTTGTCCTCATTTCTGGAAGAACCTGCTTGTATTTTGGAAAAACCCATCCACCAGGTCATTTGTCACCCCAGTAGAGGGAGCCACTGTTGACCCCATGCATTTTCAGTTTAATACACGAATTTCTAAAATACACACTTTAACTATCAGACTAATCTCTCCACCGGACCAGTTCTCACCCCAGTAGAGGGAGCCACTGTTGACCCCATGTCTTTTCAGTTTAATACACGAATTTCTAAAATACACACTTTAACTATCAGACTAATCTCTCCGCCGGGCCAGTTGTCACCCCAGTAGAGGGAGCCACTGTTGACCCTATGCATTTTCAGTTTAATACACGAATTTCTAAAATACACACTTTAACTATCAGACTAATCTCTCCGCCAGGCCAGTTGTCATCCCAGTAGAGGGAGCCACTGTTGACCCCATGCCTTTTCAGTTTACTCTAATCTCTCACGAAACAACTACTCTGTAGAATGGTAAGGATGTGGTCTCTGCATGATCAATATCCTTCTTTTTCTCACAGAAATACTCAACATATCTCTGGTGATTTCAAATGAATGAAACAGTTCTAGTCTAAAACAGTTCTTTCTGTATATGTATATATATATACGAGTGTATATAGTAATAATTGTTTCTACTTTAGGCACAAGGCCAGCAATTATCAGTGCATTACTGGTACTTTATTTTATCGACCCCGTAAGGATGAAAGGCCAAGTCAACCTCGGCGGGATTTGAACTCAGATCGTAAAGGGACGTAACTATGCTGGAAAGCATGGCGTCCGACCCTCTACTGATACTGCTAATCCACCGCCCAAGTATATATATAATAATAATATATATAGTAATAATAATAACATTTATACTTATATATGGTTTATATATAATTATAAATATGGCGGGTAGTACTAAACACTAGCCAATATATATATACACACACAAGATGGCTGCAACTCGATTTCGCGTAATGCCTTCGCTTGTTACTTAAGCATGAACATAACGGACATGGCCTTTAGAACTGCTAGGGACTTGCCAATGGCCAGCAATACCATGCATCGTAAAAAAATGTCACATATCAAGTGATGCCTGTGCTTGAAGCTCTTTAAGTGAGGAAAGGCTTTGCACGGGGACAATCCCATTCTCTGAACCCCCAAATAGAACTGGTCTACACCATTGGATGCAAATGGAGTCGTTTTATATGAGAATGACTTTCTCCTAGAGAGATGT
Organism: Eledone cirrhosa; assembly: GCA_964016885.1. Lineage (NCBI taxonomy): Eukaryota > Metazoa > Mollusca > Cephalopoda > Octopoda > Eledonidae > Eledone > Eledone cirrhosa. Next base: position 31,828,373 of record OZ024757.1, on the reverse strand, counting down.
CTTAATGAAGAGTAGGAGAAAAAAAAAATAATGGATGACCATTGACTCTCCTGAGTTCCTCTGCCCTTTGACGGCTTTTGTTTTTCATTCCGTAGAATGTCCAAAATCCCTCTCCTCGCCAAGCAAGTTTGCTGGGGTTGCCGGTTTACTCTCTGATGACGCGACCATGAGACAGGTTGTACTGGGTTACATGTTACCAGTAGTGCTGGAAAACGACATGACATGAATACATACACACATTCATCTGTTAGAGATCGACTCTTTCTCAATTTGTAAAATTATATATGTATATATGATGTTTGTATATGTGTATATATATGTATGTAGGTATATATGTGTGTGTATATATATATAGGCCCCCAGTTGTTGTGACAACACCTTTCTAAGAGAGGGAAACTCTGGAAAAAAAAAACCTGCGGCTTCAGAAGCATCTGATGATGTTGACCAGTTCTCTTTTTCGGATAGTGTTTTCAATGCTCAGAGAGTGGGATTGGTCGAGTGCAAGGCCTTTCCCCACTTAAAAAACCTTCAAAGCACAGACATTGCTTATTCAGGGTCTGTTACGGGTTTGTGCGACTGGCCATAGCCTATAAGTGCACCAAACTATATATATATAACGAAGGAGATGAGGTAAGGAACCAGATGGACCAAAACGCACCAGAATACTCAATACTTAGGGTGACGGCTTGAGCTCTGCTGTCAGGGTTAAACATTTTCTTATATATATTTATATATGTATAAGTAATATTTAATGTGTTGGAAATCCAACAAATATAGATGTTTACAACTGATTCAAAGCACTCGACAGGTTTCTGGAGTAAGTATACAATTGATAACTTGAACCGTTCAGGTATATCATCCTTGGTCATGTCAAATATTTATAAAACATTTTGTATATTATCTGATGATAGCGTACCAAAATTGTTGGTACCCTTGAAATATATATAATAGAATAAATATGGTTTTATAAATATAGTTTCCATTTATTTAATATCAATTGATTATATATATATATATATATATATATATATATATATATATATATATATATATATATATATCTGTAAAAGTTCTATTTAAATTGTTGGGATACAACAAGCAAATATTTTTATAACTGATATAAAGCACTCAACAAATATTTGGAGTAAAAATACGATATTAACAAATGGAAACTATATTTATAAAACCATATTTATTTCATTATACATATTTCAAGGACACCAAGTTAAATTATGGTGTGCTTTCATCAGATAAAATATAATATAGAACAGTTTTATAAATAAATATTGACATACCATTGTAACCCAACGGGTTATTTTAAAAATAAAAATATCCAATACTAATAATATAATTAAAGCCACAATTCCACTATC
>OZ024757.1:31812000-31817000 GCA_964016885.1 Eledone cirrhosa | reverse complement strand
CCACCACTAACAACAGCAACAACAAATGGAAAATTACAATAGGCATGTCCTTAGCCAGGTGTGCTACACCGAAAAACAAGATATTTTCAAGTTTATTTATTATTTAATGTCATCATAATTATTCTACTATTCGTCTTATTTTCATTACATGCTGTCAACGCTTTATTGAGCACGACTTTATGCGCCTTGGGCATGTGCAGTGTTGTTTTTGGTCTTATTGTTTCTATCATATGGTTATTATTATCGAAATATTAGCTTCAATATTTGGTTGTGAAGAAATATTTGAGGCCTCTGGGCCATTCATTCTCTTGAATCTCAGTTTCCTCTCTAAATCTAAATGATATTGGATCATAAAAATATTTTTAAAAAACAAACAAACTAAACACTTAACAAACCAAAAACATACCAAGCAACCCTATCATGCAATGGAACACTTGAGATGATCTTGTTGAGAATGTGCACCATCTGCTACCCTGAATATCTTTCATTTAAGCCATTTAATAAAAGAGGGAAAAAGGTGTGATTTTACCAATTCCACGTCATTTAATTGCGTAAGTTTGCCAAATCTAACGACGATGGCGACTTTTATATAGAAACTTGAATATTTCAACACACATGCAGAAGAAAAAGAAAAAGAAAAAGAAAAAGAAAAAGAAGCAGGAGAAGAGCAAAGAGATGAAATCAGAATTGAAATGAAATTGAAATAAATAGAATGTTTGCCTTTTGTTTGTATTGTTGTTGTTGTTGTGTTGGTTGTGGTGGTGGAGGTGGGGTTGTTATTGGTTTTATTTTTCTTCTCATCACAATCGTCATGATTGTCTTTCCCTTTTCTCCACCACCTCCCTCTTCCACCACCACCACCACCTCCCTCATCTACCACCACCCTCTTCCACCACTGCCACCACCACTACCAATATTAATCAAATTGTATGCAACATATTAAATAATGTTACACACTAAAGAAACATTACATTCATGTATTATATAATAATTGTTTCTACTTTTGGCACAAGGCCAGCAATTACCCAGTACATTACTGGTACTTTATTTTATTGACCCCTTAAGAATAAAAGGCAAAGTTAACCTCAGCGGGATTTGAACTCAGACCATAAAGGGCCGTAATGGTCTGAGTTCAAATCCCGTAATATATAATAATACAAGGACATATGGTTACTTCTTCATTACGTTTATTAGTTGGTGACGTGCGTTTCGCTACTGATCAGCTCAAGGTTAGATCTGTATCGATCTAGTCCGACTCTGGAATCAAAAGCTCGTCGGACGTCTGTGGTAGTAATGACAGAATGAATATGAAGGAGTAACCATTGGTCCTTGTATTATTATATTACAAGGGGCAGGGGATGGGCAGGATCGGTAGAGGGTCGGACGCCATGCTTTGACGCATAGAGTTACGGCCCTTGCCATTCGGAGTTCAAATCCCGCCGAGGTTAACTTTCCCTTTCATCCTTACGGGGTCGATAAAATAAAGTACCAGTAATGCACTGGGATAATTGCTGGCCTTGTGCCAAAAATAGAAACAATTATTATATTACACACTGTCTAACTCTACACCTCGCTACTGACGTGAACCTGAACATCGAGTGCTCACCTGGGTGGTAAGGGTGTTGGACATACGATGATAATGTTGTGGGTTCGATTCCTGGGTTGCGTTTTGTGGTCTTGAGCAAAACACTTTATTTCACGTTGCTCCAGTATACTCAGCTGAGAATGAGTTCCAGCAATAGCTGGGGCTTTAACCCTGCGATGGACTGGCTTCCTGTCCAGGAGAGAGTATTGTACTCTCAGTCGCTTCACGCCATGAAACCGGGATAAATCAAGCATTATCCTAATATATATCCCTTCCATATACTGTACCGATTGTGTTGTTATTTCTGTTTACCTTTTATATATATCAGTAAAATATATGTGCGCGTGCGCGTGCGCGTGCGTGTGCGTGTGTGTGTGTGTGTGTGTAAGTAGCGAGGTTATGGGAGTTATATACGTTATATTCTCGATGAGTACTAACAGAATATATTGTGTGATGGAGCCGTTGCACACGGTTCTGTCTCGGGCACAGGGTTTCTTCAAGTACAAACTGCACCGACAAATGCATGCAAAAAGTAAACGGAAACAACAAAGTAAATGACACAGTACAGTGAAGAATTATATTAGTTTACCGCTTGATATAGTAGGACAAGTGTCTTTAGATTTTGGACAGAATGAGAAATGAAAGATGAAATTAAAATGATAGATTGGGATGAGGAAGGAACGGGAAAGGAAAAATAATTGAGAAAAAGCACGTGTATTCAGTCAGCCATTCTGAAGAAGAAATTACACACACACTCACATGTATGTGTTTCTGGTTTTATAATTTTATAATTTTTTTACAAATTGAGAAAGAGTCGTTCTCTAACAGATGTATGTATGTATGTATTCATGTTAGGTCGCTCTCGAGTGTTCCTGGTAACATGTAACCCAGTACAACCTGTCTCATGGTCGGGTCGTCGGCGACTAAACCGGCAACCCGACCAAGCTTGCATGGTGAGGAGAGTGATTTTGGACATCCTGCGCAATGAAAAACAAAGCCGTCAAGGGCAGAGGAACTCAGAAGAGTCAGCGGATATCCAAATATTATTTTTTTTATTTTTTTATTTTTTTATTTTTATTTTTTTATTTTTTTATTTTTTTATTTTTTTATTTTCACCTGGGAGTGAAAGGTCCCCAGTTGTTGTCACAACACCTTTCTAAGAGAGGGAAACTCTGAAAAAAGAACCTGCGGCTTCGGAAGCATCCGATGATGTTGACAAGTTCTCCTTTTCGGGTAGTGTTTTTGATGCTCAGGGAGTGCGATTGGTCGAGTGCAAGGCCTTTCCCCACTTAAAAAACCTTCAAAGCACAGGCATTGCTTGTTCAGGATCTGTTACAGGTTCGAGTGGCTGGCCGTAGCCTAAAGGTGCACCACTATCTGTAATCTGACAAGCGATTGCAATACTCTTAGCAGAGTTTGCAGTCATCATGTATGTATGTATGTGTGTGTGTGTGTGAGTAAGATATATATATAGTGTATGTGTGTATTGCTGATGTTTAGGTGTCCAGTGTGTGTGTGTGTGTGTGTGTGTGTGTGTGTGTGTGAGTCCAAGATATATAGTGTATGTGTGTATTGTTGATGTTTAGGTGTCCAATGTGTGTGTGAGTCCAAGATATATAGTGTATGTGTGTATTGTTGATGTTTACGTGTCCAATGTGTGTGTGTGTGTGTCCAAGATATATAGTGTATGTGTGTATTGTTGATGTTTAGGTGTCCAATGTGTGTGTGTGTGTGTGTCCAAGATATATAGTGTATGTGTGTATTGTTGATGTTTAGGTGTCCAATGTGTGTGTGTGTGTGTGTGAGTCCAAGATATATAGTGTATGTGTGTATTGTTGATGTTTAGGTGTCCAATGTGTGTGTGTGTGTGTCCAAGATATATAGTGTATGTGTGTATTGTTGATGTTTAGGTGTCCAATGTGTGTGTGTGTGTGTCCAAGATATATAGTGTATGTGTGTATTGTTGATGTTTAGGTGTCCAATGTGTGTGTGTGTGTGTGTGTCCAATTTTAGGTAAATATCTGAAAATGTAAAGAACAAAGTCAGTTTAGTGTGATTTGAGGGATATTTGTCTGCCATTTTTAGTACGTTAAGCATTGTAGAGGTGGTCCCGGTGTCAGTGAAATGGTGATGGGTAAGGATGATATAGTGGTGGTTGATGATAGTAATACTGCTGATGCTGGTGGGGGGGGGGGGGGGGGGCTATGTGCTCTGATGATGGTGATGGTGTTGTTGTTGGTGGTGGTGTGATGGTTGTAGTAATGGTGGTGGTGGCTATGTGCTCTGATGATGGTGATGGCGTTGTTGTTGGTGGTGGTGTGATGGATATGTGCTCTGATGAGATGGTGAGATGGTTGTAGTAATGGTGGTGGTGGTGATAGTAAAACAGTGAGTGAGTGAGTAATGAAGTAGTATGTCACGATAAGTAGAACATGGGAGCAAAACTAGGCCAATGGGAGGGGGAGGAGACGGGGGCAGAAAGTAAGTCAAGCCATCAGAATTAGGTCAAATAGCTAATACTAAGTTGGTTAAAGAGGAAAATCTGGGTGTAAATAAAAGGTTACAGAGAGTGGGGAAGGTATGGGAGGGGAGAGAGAGAGAGACAGAGAGAGAGAGAGTGTGTGTGTGTGTGTGTGTATGTGTGTGTGTGTGTGTGTGTGTGTTTGAAGGATGGATAATTAACTCGCCATCGTAAGGTCATGAGTTCAATTCCTGAAGCTTCTTTATTTCCTTCGGCAAGACTCTTTATTTCACGTTGCCCCAAATAAAAAGAAATTGAGTTATACATGAAATTCTAAGTGGCCTATGTTGTCACATACAGCCACAAAGGCATAAATATACATATATATATATATACACATACATATATATACACACACATATTATATGTGTATGACACAAAGGCAAAGTGAACCTCGGCGGGATTTGAACTCAGAACGTAAAGGGTCATAACTCTATGCTACAAAGCATGGTATCTGACGTTCTACTGATACTGCCAATCCACCGCCTTTATTATATAATTGTTTCTACGTTAGGCACAAGGCCAGCAATTACCCAGTGCATTACTGGTACTTTATTTTATCGACCCTGTAAGGATGAAAGGCAAAGTTAACCTCGGCGGGATTTGAACTCAGATCATAAAGGGAGGTAACTCTATGCGTCAAAGCATGGCGTCCGACCTTCTACCGATACTGCCAATCCACCGGCATATCTATAATGTACAATTGTTGCATACGGATCAGCGAAACTACAGTCGGGACTTTGAAGAAGAAATAGGTTTATATCTGTGCCTAATATTTCCTCTTAATTTATAATTTGATATATATGTTATTATTATATTTGGGGCGGTGGATTGGCAGTCTGGGTAGAGGGTCGGACACCATGCCTTGCAACATAGAGTTACGGCCCTTTATGA
>OZ024757.1:31804500-31807000 GCA_964016885.1 Eledone cirrhosa | reverse complement strand
CAAACTCCACCATCACCGCCACCGCAAGTTACACCTCCACCATCACCGCCACCACAAATCACACCTCCACCATAAACACCACCTCAAACTCCACCATCACCGCCACCGCAAGTTACACCTCCACCATCACTGCCACCACAAATCACACCTCCACCATAAACACCACCTCAAACTCCACCATCACCGCCACCGCAAGTTACACCTCCACCATCACCGCCACCACAAATCACACCTCCACCATAAACACCACCTCAAACTCCACCATCACCGCCACCGCAAGTTACACCTCCACCATCACCGCCACCACAAATCACACCTCCACCATAAACACCACCTCAAACTCCACCATCACCGCCACCGCAAGTTACACCTCCACCATCACCTCCACCACAAATCACACCTCCACCATAAACACCACCTCAAACTCCCCCATCACCGCCACCGCAAGTTACACCTCCACCATCACCGCCACCACAAATCACACCTCCACCATAAACACCACCTCAAACTCCCCCATCACCGCCACCGCAAGTTACACCTCCACCATCACCTCCACCACAAATTACACCTCCACCATAAACACCACCTCAAACTCCACCATCACCGCCACCGCAAGTTACACCTCCACCATCACTGCCACCACAAATCACACCTCCACCATAAACACCACCTCAAACTCCACCATCACCGCCACCGCAAGTTACACCTCCACCATCACCGCCACCACAAATTACACCATCAACATTTCCATCAGAACCACCAACCACTACCATCATTTCCTGCGCCGCTATCATCACCACCACAAATTCCACCGCCACCAAACAATCTCTACCATCACCACCACCCCACACGACAACAAACTCCATCATCACCACCACCACAAACCCCACCATCACCCCCACCACAAATTCTACCATTACTACCACTACCATCACCACCAGCGTTACCACCACCATCATCTTCAATTCCACCACAACTACCATTGCCACCACCACCACCACTACCAAGACCACTACCATCAGCACTACCATCACCACCACCACCACCAGCATCATCATCACCACCAGAACTAGCACCACCGCCACCATCAACTGCACACAACCATCAGCACTACCATCACCACCACCACCATCATACTCCTCATCAACACCACCACCATCACCACTACCTGCACCAGCACCAGCACCATCACCATCATCAACACCACCACCACCACAACCAGCACCACCATCCCCACCCCCCACCCACCATCATCATCCTCATCAACACCACCACCACCACCACCACTACCATCACCACTGCCACCCTCACCAACACCGCCACCACGACGTCGTTAACGAATGAAGCTATTGAAATGTTATCGGGCTGGTGGGAAGTTGTTGTTTTATTATTTTGTTTGTTTGTTTGTTTGTTTCCGTCATGGCTGCTCAGTTACCTGCAAGATTATATGACCAGAGGGAGATCTTGATTAGAAGTAGGGCTGCTTTGAAATCAGTTGTTGTCACTCTAATCACCATCAAAGAAAAGCCTTAATTAATTAACAGGTTAATTAGGCATGAAACTTTAGCGAATAAGAGATAAGATGTCATGCATGTGTGTATGTGTGTATGGTGATGGTTGGGGGAGGGGGTATGTTACCACCGACTCTAAGATGCGAACTCACGAAGCTAGAGTTTCAATCTTACGTTATTACCAGGCTATGACTTTTTATGAATTTTGCATAAATCATTAATTGGCTCATTGTGTTTCTTCTTATTATTATTATTATTAAATAATAAAAAAAAAAATAAAAAATAAAATAAAATAAAGAAATCATTATTATTATTATTATTTATCATTCCAGAGAGAAGAGAAGAGCAAGAAATATATATATATATATATATATATATATATATATATATATATACACACACACTTTAATTATGTCTCTCTCTCTCTCTATATATATATATACAGGGTGTTCACAAAAAATGTATACACATGTATTAGAATGCTGTTGAAGTATGTATACATTTTTGAGGGACACTGTATATATATATATATATATATATATATATATATATATATATACATATATATATATATATATACATACATACATTATATCATTTTATATATATTTTTATATAGATACATATACACGCAATATTTTATATACATATATATACATACACACGCACACAGCATTATATATATATATATATATATATATATATATATATATATATATATATATATATAAACATATATATATAAACACATATATATATATATATATATATAAAAAAACACATATACAAACACACACAACATTATATATATATATATATATATATATATATATATATATATATATATATATAAACACGCCCTACTAAGGTCTATCAATTTTATGAGAAGAATGCGGAATAAAGAAAATGGCGATTGATGTTGAAATCAATTTGACCCAGATTTAGGTTTTTATCATTTAAAATGTTTAATGGCGGCTGATAACGTAGAA
>OZ024757.1:31797000-31799500 GCA_964016885.1 Eledone cirrhosa | reverse complement strand
ATAAGATCAATTCCGCAAAATGGACAGGAACAGAAAAATTTCCATGAATAATGGAAATACAAAGATTTAGTTTAGAATGTCCAAAGAATTCCTGATATTTTAAATTATTTTCATATAAAAGAAACAAGGAAGAAAAATGAGAAGGAAAGAAAATGTTTCATGTAACGAGGTAGGTAATACGATGTCGTCGTTGTGGCAAGTGAGTATTAGAAGGGAAAGAGTAAATGGAATGAAATATGTTTTACCAAGAGTACTTGGCAAGGGAATTAATGAGGAAGCGTGTGTTAAAATGACCCGCGTAACTAAGACCATATCGAATAGGAATGAAAACAAAGGGAGAGGAGGGCAAAGACAAAGACATCGAAAGGAAAAACGGGCAGTCCTTTCTCTTCAGTCAACCGCTGGAAATCCTTATAGTTTCGGTTAATTTAAACTCAAGACTGTTCATTCCATTGCACATGGGCGGAAACTGTACATATCAGGGCGACATAGGACAAATTGTGCCTTTCGACGAATTAAACAAATAAAACCCTCACCACCACCACCAGCAGCAACAGCAGCAGCAGCACCACCATCAGCACCACCACCACCACCACCACCAAATAATTGTTTCTACTTTTGGCACAAGGCCAGCAATTAACCAGTGCATTACTGGTACTTTATTTTATCGACCCCGTAAGGATGAAAGGCAAAGTCAACCTCGGCGGCATTTGAACTCAGAATGGCAAGGGCCGTAACTCTATGCGTGAAAGCATGGCGTCGGACCATCTACCGATACTGCCAATCCACCAATAATGCAAAACAATATGTTGCAACTAGAAAATGAAGTGATAAAAGCACTGTGCGCAATAGGTTAGATAAGACGAGGGAAATAGAGTGACGACTCGTCCAGCCATTGAGGGGGAAATGAGGTCGTGTGAAAACATCTTAAGACACAGGAAATAGAGGTAAGAAGGATAAGTAGACAGAAGGAGAGGGACACACGAGAGGGGAAAATAGAAAGATGTAAGAAAAGTAAGAAAAGCATATATATATATATAGAGAGAGAGAGAGAGAGAGAGAGAGAGAGAGAGAGAGAGAGAGAGAGAGAGAGAGAGAGAGAGAGAGAGAGAGAGAGAGAGAGAGAGAGAGAGAGAGAGAGAGAGAGAGAGAGAGAGAGAGAGAGAGAGAGAGAGAGAGAGAGAGAGAGAGAGAGTAAGGCGGTCGAGAACATTTTTTCCAAATTTAAAGTTTTTTTTTTAGAATTTTGTATGTTTGTTTTAGGTTTTGCCGTCTGAAGAGCTCAGGCTGTGATAATTGATAGTCCTCATTGAAATAGCTATAACCGAGTTTTAAATAAACCTGAATCAACTGAATATGGTCTCCGATCTTTTATATGAGAGAGAGAGAGAGAGAGTAATAATAATAAATGTGAAGACTAAAATCGGAAGAGGGCTCGATAAGAATAATATATATATAAAATATATAAAACCGTAGAGCAAATATTTATGTGATATTTATGGTGCTATTAAGTTAGACATAGACTGGGACAATAATGGCTCGGTTATCAAAGTTATATATAAATATATATATATATATATTTATTAAAATAACAGATTAAAGTTTAAGCAAAGAATCGCTGCTTTCACATATTTGATATATATTTATCCTTATCGAGCCCTCTTTGGATTTTAGTCTTCTAATTTATTATTATTACTATATATACATATATATATATATATATATATATATATATAACGAAGGAAATGTGGTAAGGAACCAGATGGACCATAACGCACCAAAGTACTCAATACTTAGGGTAGTAGAGTGGGTAATAGGAACAAGTATGACCCCGACGGCAGAGCTCAAGCCGTTTCGACGGCTAATTCTGAACTAAATAAGAATTTTTAGCCTGGTAAATAAATAGCCGAACTTCTCAGGGGGCAATTCCTTATATGGGAAGATAGTAATTGTCAAAAGGATTGGTCAAAAATGTGTTGTAAAGACAGATGATTCTATCATGGCATTTGGTGGGAGGAATCTTTGTCATATTTTGGCCAGTATTCGCCCAAGCCATTTTGAACTTAATAGCATCAACTGGCGAAGTCTTTTAAATCAGAATTTGGACACCATGGCCACCTCAAGAAGGGAGTTATTTTTTACAGAGACATATATCCGGGTGTAGGATGTTTATCCGCGGTTTCTTGAAAGAATTTGTCCAAAGACTTCTTGAACTTTATGCGGTCTGTTTCTGTTTTAATGTGTTTTGGTGTAATGTTGAAGAGAGCGGGGCCAATTGAGGTGAAATAATTGTGCCGTGTTGGTGTTAGAGATGTTAACATGAATGGACCTGTTATTTTTATCTAAAGATATTTTATCCAATTCCACCCAGCCCGCCCCTTCAATCCATCTTATTTCTCATTTTTTCTTCTGATGAAGGACTAACGTCCGAAACGTTAAGACCCTCTTCCTGCTATTTCAAGCGTTAACCTAATATATCCCTTCCATATACTGTACCGAT
>OZ024757.1:31782000-31784500 GCA_964016885.1 Eledone cirrhosa | reverse complement strand
TATATGTACAAATAAGTAAGTACTAAATATACTAATCTCAATCTAATCTAAGCTGGCCGAGTTTACATTCGCAAATAAAAAGAACTAGGGCCGCCCTAGGAGCATTGGATTTGGTGTACTTCATATTTGTTTCGGTTGCTGGATACAATCAGGGGTCGCTGCTTCTCCTAAAGGTCGATAGTTCTCTACTAACTCGAGCGGTAGCGCCTTTCCATTGTCAATTTGCATTGATCATCTGAAAAGCCGTATTGTTCTCAGAACCACTACACCAGTCTTTCGATGCGTGCTGCTGGAACTACTGTCACCCATTGATTTGGCAGGATTTTTTTAATTTAATTTTATTTTTTATTAGATGGCCGTGGACTTTTGAGTTCTTCCGCCCTTTGTCGGGTTTGTTTTTTTGTCCTGCAGGGTGTCCAAAATCACCCTCTTCACCAAGTAAACTTGGTGGGGGTGCCAGTTTAGTCGCCGACGTCCCGACCATGCGGCAGGTTGTACTGGGTTACAAGTTACCAGTAGCACTCAAGAGTGACCTGATATAAAGCTACTGCAAACATTTAAATTATCAAATCACGTGAAACCACACTTGCTAGACGTCTTTGAAAAGTACAAAACAAAATTATGAATCCATTATATTAAATCTTCAAGACTTTATTCCAACAGTATATATTTTCACAATGTTCTTTTCAGTACAAAAGATACTGTAAACATTTAAATTATCAAGCCACATGAAACTACACTTACCAGACGTTCTCGAAACATACAAAACAACGCTATGACTGCACCACATTAAAGATTTAATTGTTTTTAATTGCGTAGCTTGCTTAAAGCATTGTTGAATAGGAAACACAAATTTTAAATTTGAAAACCAAAACAATGCGTATGAAGAATGTTAAATTGTCAAGATAAATCTGCTTCCAAACAAGCCAGTCTATCCGATCGATATTTACGTCTCCTATAGGGTTAGACCCTTTATAATGGGTTTTTAAACCCCAAAATATTTTGTTAAATTTGCTAAGGTAAGATTATTTTTAAGGAAATATTTAAGGAAATAAAGTTAGGGTATGTCTATATGTATGTATATACACTCACAAATGTACATATGTGTGTATGTACAAATGCATGTGTATGTTGAAAATGTGTGCGTAAGTACATCTATGAGGGTAAGTATATTTGTGTATATGTGACCACAAATACGTATATAATATGAGTTGAAAAAGAAATTGTATGATAATATAGTTGACACGCATCCAGATACAGGTATTAAATACACATACGAGTATGAAAGCACGCGTATAAACACACACACACACACACGCGGTCACTTATATGCGGAAGATAAAGAGGGAAGTGTGTGTAATAGTAAAAAGAAGTATAATTCTCGATATATGTATAAAGATGAAACAATATATGAGAATGAAAAAATATTTTTTAAATCAAAGAGAAAGTAATCAATTAACACTAGAGAAAAGAAAGGTACGCACGTACATACACATATATATATTAAAAAAATATTTAAACACACAAATACGTACAGACAAAAGCGCATGCATGCGTACATACATACACACGAGGCACGTATATATATATATATATCGCCACATGTATATCTAATCACACGTACGTACGCGACTATATATATATATATATATATATATATATATATATACAGCTCTGAGTTTTCATCCTCAGTGTATACTGATTAATGTTCAGAGCCATCCTCAGCATTCTCGTGTAGCACCCATCCACCATCTGAGTGAGTTTCTTGGTCAGTGTCCAAGTCTCAGACCCATACAGCAGCACAGACTCCACTACAGCAATGGACACACTAGAAGAGGAAGACCAAGGTTAACGTATGTTGATGCCCTAAGGACAGACACTGGTCTGTTGGAGACGCAGGACATGGCAGCGATAATGAGGGACAGAGACCGCTGGAGAGAACTCGTCCATGGACCTCGGGAATGTTACCCGCCTTAGATATATATATATATATATATATACACCCATACATACATAGTGGTCTAAATCAGTTATAAACATTTATATTTGTCGGATTTTCAACAAATGAAATACCTCTTCTACTTACATACATATATATATATATATGCGTATGTATTTCATGTATATGGATGCATGTGTGTATGTATATATGCAAGCATATGTCTGTAGGAATATATGCATGCACATGGGTATGGATGTATGTATATATGCAAGCACATACACGTGTGTGTGTGTGTGTGTGTGTGTGTGTGTGTGTGTGTGTGTGTGTGTGTGTGTGTGTGTGTGTGTGTGTGTGTGTGTGTGTGTGTGTGTGTGTGTGTGTGTGTGTGTGTGTGTGCGCGTGTGCGTGTGCGTGTGTGTGTGTGTAGGCATAATTAAAGCATACTTCGTTAAAGGGAAGCTTCATCAATGTATTTACGCAAGTAGAATTGACACGGAAAACGCGTATCAATGTATAATATTTTGAAAGAAAGTGGCGGCAGTGGAGGAGGGGTTTGGT
>OZ024757.1:31764500-31769500 GCA_964016885.1 Eledone cirrhosa | reverse complement strand
CAATCGAATCAACTGGAATACACGTCGTCGTCGTCGTAACCGACTGAGTGCCAGCTTAAGAGTTACGGCCCTTTATAGTCTGAGTTCAAATCCTGCCGAGGTTAATTTTGGCTTTCATCCTTACGGGGTCGATAAAATAAAGTACCAGTAATGCACTGAGTAAATGCTGGCCTTGTGCCAAAAGTAGAAACAATTATTGTAGTGGCGAGGAAGCCTGCAAAACCAGCACGGGTGTGAACTTTAACGACACCACTGGGGTACACTATCATTAAAATACCCAAGAAACCTCTGATGAGATACAAACTTACATAAGGCCCGCTAAACTGATGTAGGTGTGAGCTGTGACAACCACAAGGTAGGACTGGGGCCCCTATCATTAAAACACACAAGAAACTTCTCATGAGATTCAACATTACATAAGGCCCATTAAACCGACGTAGGTGTGAGTTGTAACAACCACAACATGATAGGACTTGGGCCCTCTATCATTAGATAACACAAGAAACTTCTCATGAGATACCCATATCTGTTTAGTGGGTCTTATATGTTGTGTGTGCTGAAACAACCACATGATAGGATTGGGGCCTCTATTATTAAAACACCCAAGAAACCTCCCATAAGGCCCACTGAACTGACATAAGTGTGAGCTATAACAACCACAACATCACAGGATTGGGACCTCTGCCTTTAAAATACGCAAGAAACCTCCCATAAAGCACACTAAATTGACATAAGTGTGAGCTGTAAGAACCACATGATAGGACTGGGGCATCTATCATTAAATAACACATCAAACCTTCCATACGGTCCGCTAAACCGACAAAGGTGTGTGCTATAACAACCACGTGATAAGACAGAGGCCTCTATCATTAAAACACGCAAGAAACCTCCCATAAGGCCCACTAAACTGACATAAGTGTGAGCTGTAAGAACCGCAACATAATAGGACTGGGGCTTCTATCTTTAAAATACGCAAGAAACCTCCCATAAGGCCCACTAAACTGATATAGGTCTGAGCTGTAACAACCGCAACATAGGATTGGGGTCTCTATTATTAAAACACTCAAGAAACCGCTCAATCGTAACTTGATATGACGTCATCTGTAAACATCACGTTTCTTCTCTCTCTCTCTCTCTCTCTCTGTTATTATTATATACAATCCATGAATCACACCTGTGTCCACCTGAATCACACTGACTACAACCAAACAACTGACCAAGATACACTACATGACCAGTCAACTGCACCAAACCAATTGTTTATTGTAGGTTCCGGCCATACTGTAGCACCACCAAAACAAGCCCCAGCATTTCCTTCACAATTTCTTGGTGCTTCTCTCATTTTCTGCAGTTTCATTCAATTATTATTCTTTTGTTACATCTTTTGTTTTTGTTTCCTTTTGTTTGTTTTTTTACACGCAGAAACCCCTGTTTGTACCGTCCTGTACTGTCTATACTCTCCTATACCGCCCTGTACCACCCTGCAGAGTCTTGTGCTGTCCTTAATGTATTTTTTTGTAAACCCTTTGTGGTTAATAAAGGTCTGAAGTCAGACACTTTCCTCTTTGACCAAGCCCTCGTCAACCTTTTCAAGTTCCACTTGGAGAGGAAGATAGGGGTGGAGAGAGAAATGATGTTCTGAGTGCAAATCCCGCTGCGGAAGTGTGTGGGTGGATGGTGTATGTGCGTGTGTGTGTGTGTGTGGGGGGGGTCGTTGTTTGTAATATCTCCGTATTGCTACATGTTATATAGCAGTGATGACTGACTGTCTGATAACTGTTATATAACAGTGACGACTGTCACATAACTGTTTTATAACAGTGGCGACTGCCATATAACAGTTATATAGCAGTGATGACTATCACATAACTGTTTTATAGCAGTGATGACTATCACATAACTGTTACATACCAGTGACGACAGTCACATAACAGTTATATAGCAGTGACGACTGTCGCATAACTGTTATATAGCAGTGACGACTGTCACATAACAGTTATATAACAATGACGTCAGTCACATAACTGTTATATAGCAGTGACGACAGTCACATAACTGTTATATAGCAGTGACGACTCACATAACTGCTACATAACAATGACGACAGCCACGTAACTGTTATATAACAGTGGCAATAGACACGTAACTGTTTTATAGCAGTGACGACTGCCACACAACTGTTTTATAGCACTGATGACTGTCACATTACAGTTATATAGCAGTGACAACACTCACATAACTGTTTTATAGCAATGGCGACTGCCACATAACTGTTATAGCAGTGTCAACTGTAAGATAACTGTTATATAGCAGTTTTTCACCGCTACATAATTGTTTTATAGCAGTGACGACTGCCAGATAACAGTTATATAGCAGTGAGGATTCCTACATAACTGTTATACAAGTTGCTAGATAATATCTAGCGAGATTTTCACGAGATTGACGTATGGAGGACGTAATCCAGCTAAAGGAAGTCCCCATCCATCTACCTCCTCATCTTCATATGACCTATTGCGGACGTAAACCGGACCGGCTTAAGATCCCCCCCTCTTCATGTGACCTATTGCCGACGTAAACCAACTGAAGACGCCCTCCCCCTCCGTCTTCATCATGTGACCTATTGCAGACGTAAACCAACTGAAGACGCCCTCCTCCCTCCGTTTTCATCATGTGACCTATTGCAGACGTAAACCAACTGAAGACACCCTTCCCCCTCCGTTTTTAACATGTGACCTATTGCGGACGTAACTCGGCTGAAGACGTCCTCCCCGATTTCGGATTTATTGGAGCAGAATCGGTGAAGGTTTTCCTTTAGAAATGTCAATGTGTGATATATCATCATCGCCAACATCATCCTAATGGTCACCATTATTATCATGTTCGCCATCATCGCCATTACTATCACCGCCATCAGCAGTTTCATCATCATCATCATCATCTTTATCATCACCATCATCATCATCATTATCATCCGCATCGCCATCATCACCATCAAAACATAACAATGTCCATCATCATCATCATCGTAATGATTGCCTTCAATATCATCATCACCACCTTCATCACACCATCACTATCGCCACCATCACCATCAGCCTCATCACCATCAGCCTCATCATCATTGCCACCATCGCCATAACCACCACCACCACCACCACCAATCTCTAAAATATTGTCTGCCCCAGGTGACATTTCCCCAGTTCCACCATTTGCTATAAGACAACATTGGTACAAGAACTGTTTTCTACTTCATATCTTTACTACTTGATAGCAATTATAGAAGTCAAGAATGTCTTTCTCTCAGAGCTACATCTTGTTTTTATACACTACATGCAATAGTTCGGCGCTCTACCGGATTTGTAATTACAAACACTCGTCCCCAACTCGTACTTTTACAGATGCCAGTAATACGAATAGTTGTTTCTACTTTTGGCACAAGGCCAACAATTATCCCAGTGTATTGCTGGTATTTTATTTTATCGACCCCGTAAGAATGAAAGGTAAAGTTATGCTGCAATGCATGGTGTCCGACGCTCTACCGATTCTATTGTCAATCCACCGAATAATAATAAAATATATAAATAAAACTGCTGAGAACAAGAGAAACCAAACGAAATTATGGAGGAACTTACAACTAACAGGTGGTGGTGGTGGTGGGTGTGTGTGTATGTGTGTGTGCGTGTGTGTGCGCGCGCGCGTGTGTGTGTCAAGTGAGTGATATTTGGTGCAGTAGTCTGGTCAAGTCGTGTACAATGGTCAGTTGTTTGGGTGTAGCCAGTGTGATTCAAGTGGACACAGGTGTGATTCATAAATTGTATTATATAATAACAGAGAAAGAAAAAAAAACGTGTGAATTTTACAGTTCACACCTGTATAGGTTTACCTGGCCTTCTATGCGGTTGTGTCTCATTTGAGGTTTCTCGGGTGATTAATTAATAGTGAGCCCCCAGTCTCACGTTGTTACAGCTCACACCGATGCAAGTTTATCTGGCCGCTTATGACGTTGTTGTTTCATTAGAGGTTTCTCAGGTTTTTTAATGATAGGTACCCCAGTCTTATGTTGTTACAGCTCACACCTATGTAGGTTTATCTGGCCGCTTATGACGTTGTGTTTCATTGGAGGTTTCTCAGGTTTTTTAATGATAGGTGCCCCAGTCTTATGTTGTGACAGCTCACACCTATGTAGGTTTATCTGGCCGCTTATGAGGTTGTGTCTCATTGGAGGTCTATCAGGTTTTTTAATGATAGGTACCCCAGTCTTATGTTGTTACAGCTCACACCTATGTAGGTTTATCTGGCCGCTTATGAGGTTGTGTTTCATTGGAGGTTTCTCAGGTGTTTTAATGATAGGTACCCCAGTCTGATGTTGTTACAGCTCACACCTAGGCAGGTTTATCTGGCCTCTTATGTCGTTGTGTCTCATTGGAGGTTTCTCAGGTTTTTTAATGATAGGTACCCCAGTCTTATGTTGTTACAGCTCACACCTATGTAGGTTTATCAGGCCGCTTATGACGTTTTTCATTGGAGTTTCTCAGGTTTTTTAATGATAGGTACCCCAGTCTTATGTTGTTACAACTCACACCTATGCAGGTTTATCTGGCCGCTTATGACGTTGTGTTTCATTGGAGGTTTCTCTTTTTAATGATAGGTGCCCCAGTCTTATGTTGTTACAGCTCACACCTATGTAGGTTTATCTGGCCGCTTATGACGTTGTGTTTCATTGGAGGTTTCTCTTTTTAATGATAGGTGCCCCAGTCTTATGTTGTTACAGCTCACACCTATGTAGGTTTATCTGGCCGCTTATGACGTTGTGTTTCATTGGAGGTTTCTCTTTTTAATGATAGGTGCCCCAGTCTTATGTTGTTACAGCTCACACCTATGTAGGTTTATCTGGCCGCTTATGACGTTGTGTTTCATTGGAGGTTTCTCTTTTTAATGATAGGTGCCCCAGTCTTATGTTGTTACAGCTCACACCTAGGCAGGTTTATCTGGCCTCTTAT
>OZ024757.1:31757000-31759500 GCA_964016885.1 Eledone cirrhosa | reverse complement strand
TATATTATATATTATATATACATATTATATATTATATATACATATATATATATATTATATATACATATATATATAATGGCTGCAACTCGATTTCGGCCATTATATGCACACACGCACGCGTACATACACACACGTGTGTGTGTGTATGTACGCGTGCGTGTGTGCATATAATGGCCGAAATCGAGTTGCAGCCATTATAAGCACATATCTATCTATATCTATATATCTATTTATATACATAACTATATATATATATACATATATATGCATATATATACATATATAGACACACATGTATACCTGTATACATATATATATACACATATGTATATATATGTACATTCATATTATATAGATTCCTGTCTGTGATTTCGTTTGATAACTTAGCAGTTCGATATAAAAGTGATCGATGAAATCAGTACCAAACTTGAAAACAATAAATGTTGGGGTCAAAGTGATCCACTACATACCCCTAAATTGGTGCTCCAGCTTGGCCGAACCCAATAAATAAGATATACATACACAATATATATATATATAAATATATATACATATATATATTTTATATATATATATATGCATAAATTCACACATACATATATATATATACATATATATAAATATGCATATATAGACACACACACGTGTATATATACATATGCATATATAGACACACACGTGTATATATACATATGCATATATGTATACACACACACGTGTGTGTATATATATATTTATATATAAATATGCATATATAGACACACACACGTGTATATATACATATGCACATATAGACACACACACACGTGTGTGTGTGTGTATATATATATATATAGAGAGAGGGGGAGAGAGGGAGAGAGAGAGAGTGAGAGACACACACACACACACACAAAGTGAGTTTATATATGCATATATATGCACACCCGTGTGTATATATATGCCTATATAGATATATACATACATACACACACGTATTTGTGACAAGAATGAAGGCAGTACGTGTACCAGAGTGCATTTAAGTACTAATCAATAACAAACCCTCCTCTTACTACAACTCCACATCTCTCTCTCACTATCTATCTATCTATCTATCTATCTCACTCACTCTCCTATTCCTCCCTTTAGTCATATCAATCTATCCTATACCCACTACTCCCACCCCTCTATCTCTCTCTTTCACCCTTACCATTTAACTCCTCCCCCTCCACCTCATCTTCGCCCAATACTTCAATCACCTTCTCCATCTTGGCATAGTCAGGTACTGATGGCACCACACATACGTACACACACATACGGATACACACACACACACACACACACACACACACCCACACATATATATATATATATATATATATATATGTATATATGTATATGTATATATGTATATATATATATATATATATATATATATATATATATATATATATATAGCCCAGAAATAGCCGTTGAAACGGCTTGAGCTCTGCCGTCGGGGTCATACCTTTTCCTATCACCCACTCTACTACCCTAAGTATTGAGTACTCTGGTGCGTTATGGCCCATCTGGTTCCTTAGCACACTTCCTTAGTTTTATATATATATATATATATATATATATATATATATATATATCATACATACATACATACATATAGCATACATACATATGTATACATACATATATATATATATATATATATATATATATCATACATACATATAGCATACATACATATGTATACATATATATATATATATATATATATATATATATATATATATATATATGAATAAAGTTAGTCCTTCATCAGTGATCTTCCAACCATCATTGGTATTTCATCGCTTTAAAGACCATATACCTCCGGTTGGTGCGAGCAACGGCTAAAAAAAGTCGTTGGGACACGTAATTAAAGGGGACACGAGTGTAAACAAACAAAATGGTGAAGCAACGAAAAATGAGGAAGAAGGAGTCAAGTCCCAAATTTCTATGAATTTAAATTCGGTGAAATCGTGAACGAGAGAGAATAAAGACCATCAAACCTGGTTGGGATGTACGCAAGGAAGGAATTCCGTACAGGTCTAACGGGAGGAAGAAGGGATCTATACATATATATACAAGTGGAAACTTAGTAAAATGGAAGATTTGGCTGTGGCCAAGCAAGGTCGACCTCCAATAAGGAATGAGTAACAAAGCACTCAATAAGGGTAGGTCTTGAGAGTACTAACTATTTCTACTTTAGGCACAAGGCCAGCAATTAACCAGTACATTACTGGTACTTTATTTTATCGACTCCGTAAGGAGATGGTAGATGGTGGTGGTGTTTGGTGGTGGTGGTGGTGGTGTTTGGTGGTGTTTGGTGGTGGTGGTGGTGGTGATGGTGGTGGTGGTGGTGATGGTGGATGGTGGTGATGGTGGATGGTGGTGGTGATGGTCGTGTTTGATGCTGTTGATTGATGGTGATTAGTTGGTGGTGGTGGTGGTAGTGGTTGCTAGATGGTATGATATTATAGAACACCTT
>OZ024757.1:31737000-31739500 GCA_964016885.1 Eledone cirrhosa | reverse complement strand
TGGTGTGTGTATGTGTGATGTGAAGTATGTGTGGGTGTAGTGTGTATGTATGTGTGTGTGGTGTGTGTATGTGTGATGTGCAGTATGTGTGGTGTGGTGTAGTGTGTATGTGTATGTGTGTAGTGTTAGTGTAAGTGTATGAGTGTGTACTGTAGATATAGAGTGGTAATGATAGCAGGGAAGGGGTAAAAGAGTGATACACCCAGACAGACAGAAAGAGACACACACACACACACACACACACACACACACACAGACACACACACACATATATATATAAACACACACATAGATAGATATGTACATATATATTTAATATAGAAATGACTTCTACTCACTCAACTAATGTATTGAGTACCTTATTTACAATGGTTAACCCCGATTTAACTCGGGATCTTATATATATATATATATATATATATATATATATATATATATATATGTATATATATATATATATATATACATATATATATATATTATATATATATATATTATAATATATATATATATATATATATATATATATATATATATATATATATACATATATTATATTTATATATATATATATATATATATATATGTATATATATATATATATATATATATATATATATATGTATACATATATATATACATACATATACATGTAAAAATAAAATCTATATATAAACTTATATATATATCAACTTATATTTGTGTATATTATATATATATATATATATATTCATATATTCATATATATATAAATATATATATATAAACTTATATTTGTATATATATATGAGAGAGAGATAGGGGGGGAAGGAGGGAGGGAGAGAGAGAGGTAGAGAGAGAGGGATGGAGAGAGAGAGGTAGATAGAGGGAGAGAGAGGTAGATAGAGGGAGAGAGAAAGATGGAGAGAGGGGGAGAGAGATGGAGAGAGAGAGATGTAGAGTGAGATAGACAACGGTGGGGAATCACCCCTCAGTATAACAATTGGTGATATTAAACAACTGTTATACTGTATGTATGTGTGTGTGTGGTGATGGTAGTGTGTGTGTGTGTGGTGATGGTAGTGTGTGTGTTGTGGTGATGGTAGTGTGTGTGTGTGGTGATGGTAGTGTGTGTGTGTGTGGTGATGGTAGTGTATGGTGATGGTAGTGTATGTGTGTGTGGTGATGGTAGTGTGTGTGTGTATGGCTGATGGTAGTGTGTGGTGGATGGTAGTGTGTGTGTGTGTGGTGATGGTAGTGTGTGTGTGTATGGTGATCGTAGTGTGTGGTGATGGTAGTGTGTGTGTGTGTGGTGATGGTAGTGTGTGTGTGTATGGTGATGGTAGTGTGTGTGTGTATGGTGATGGTAGTGTGTGTGTGTATGGTGATGGTAGTGTGTGTATGGTGATGGTAGTGTGTGGTGATGGTAGTGTGTGTGTGTATGGTGATGGTAGTGTGTGGTGATGGTAGTGTGTGTGTGTATGGTGATGGTAGTGTGTGGTGATGGTAGTGTGTGTGTGTGTGGTGATGGTAGTGTGTGTGTGTTGGTGATGGTAGTGTGTGTGTGTATGGTGATGGTAGTGTTGTGTGGTGATGGTAGTGTGTGTGTGGTAATGGTAGTGTGTTGTGTATGGTGATGGTAGTGTGTGTGTGGTAATGGTAGTGTGTGTGTGTTGGTGATGGTAGTGTGTGTGTGGTAATGGTAGTGTGTGTGTGTGTGGTGATGGTAGTGTGTGTGTGTATGGTGATGGTAGTGTGTGGTGATGGTAGTGTGTTGTGTGTGTGGTGATGGTAGTGTGTGTGTGTATGGTGATGGTAGTGTGTGGTGATGGTAGTGTGTGTGTGGTGTGGTGATGGTAGTGTGTGTGTGGTGATGGTAGTGTGTGTGTGGTAATGGTAGTGTGTTGTGTATGGTGATGGTAGTGTGTGTGTGGTAATGGTAGTGTGTGTGTGAGTGATGGTAGTGTGTGTGTGGTAATGGTAGTGTGTGTGTGTGTGGTGGTGATGTAGTGTGTGTGTGTATGGTGATGGTAGTGTGTGGTGATTGGTAGTGTGTGTGTGTGTGTGATGGTAGTGTGTGTGTGTATGGTGATGGTAGTGTGTGGTGATGGTAGTGTGTGTGTGTGGTGATGGTAGTGTGTGTGTGTGTGGTGATGGTAGTGTGTGTGTGTGTATGGTGATGGCAGTGTGTGTGTGGTGATGGTAGTGTGTGTGTGGTAATGGTAGTGTGTTGTGTATGGTGATGGTAGTGTGTGTGTGGTGATGGTAGTGTGTGTGTGGTAATGGTAGTGTGTGTGTGGTAATGGTAGTGTGTTGTGTATGGTGATGGTAGTGTGTGTGGTGGTGATGGTACTGTGTGTGTGGTGATGGTAGTGTGGTGTGTGGTAATGGTAGTGTGTGTGTGGTAATGGTAGTGTGTGTGTATGGGTGATGGTAGTGTGTGGTGATGGTAGTGTGTGTGTATGGTGATGGTAGTGTGTGTGTGTATGGTGATGGTAGTCGTGTGTGTGTGTGGTGATGG
>OZ024757.1:31689500-31692000 GCA_964016885.1 Eledone cirrhosa | reverse complement strand
ACTACTACCACCAACACTACCACCAACACTACTACTACTACCACAACTACCACCAAAACTACTACTACTATTACTACTACTACTACCACCAACAATATCACTACTACCACAACTACCATCAACACTACCACTACTACCAACACTACCACCAACACTACTACTACTACCACAACTACCACCAAAACTACTACTACTATTACTACTACTACTACCACCAACAATATCACTACTACCACAACTACCATCAACACTACCACTACTACCACAACTACCACCAACACTACTACTACTACCACAACTACGA
The DNA here is from genome assembly GCA_964016885.1 of Eledone cirrhosa. Lineage (NCBI taxonomy): Eukaryota > Metazoa > Mollusca > Cephalopoda > Octopoda > Eledonidae > Eledone > Eledone cirrhosa. Next base: position 31,691,696 of record OZ024757.1, on the reverse strand, counting down.
ACAACACTACTACTACCACCAACAACACAACTATCTTCACCACAACAACCACCACCACAACAACCACCACCAACACCACAACAACCACCACCACAACAACCACCAACACCACAACAACCACCGCCACAACCACCACCATTACTACCACCAACAACACAACTACCTTCTCCACCACAACAACCATCACCACAACTACCACCAACACCACAACAACCACCACCAACACCACAACAACCACCACCACAACAACCACCAACACCACAACAACCACCACAACTACCACCACCATTACTACCACCAACAACACAACTACCACCAACAACACAACTACCTTCACCACTACAACTACCACCAACACCATACCAACCAACACCATACCAACCACCACCAACACCACAACAACCACCACCACAACAACCACCAACACCACAACAACCACCACAACTACCACCACCATTACTACCACCAACAACACAACTACCACCAACAACACAACTACCTTCACCACTACAACTACCACCAACACAATACCAACCAACACCACAACAACCACCACCAACACCACAACAACCACCACCACAACAACCACCAACACCACAACAACCACCACAACTACCACCACCATTACTACCACCAACAACACAACTACCACCAACAACACAACTACCTTCACCACTACAACTACCACCAACACCATACCAACCAACACCACAACAACCACCACCAACACCACAACAACCACCACCACAACAACCACCAACACCACAACAACCACCACAACTACCACCACCATTACTACCACCAACAACACAACTACCACCAACAACACAACTACCTTCACCACTACAACTACCACCAACACCATACCAACCAACACCATACCAACCAACACCACCACCATAACAAACACTACCACACCAACCACTACCACAACAACAACCACCACCGCAACATCCAACAAAACAACAACAACTATCAACCCCACCATCACTACACCACACCACTACCAACACCAACACCAACACCACAGCCACTATTCAACATCATTACTACACCACCACACCATCAATCACTACTACACCACCACACCACCATCACACCACCACCACCACCACTGCAACACACCACTACCATCACTACAGCACCATCATCACACCACCACACCACAAGCATACCACCACACCACCACCACCAGCACCACCACACCACCACCACCACAACTATATCATACCACCACCACTACCACCACCACTATACCACAATACCAGCACACCACCCCCACCACCACCACTATACCACACCACCACCACTATACCATCACCACACCACCACTATACCATCACCACACCACCACCACCACTATACCACCACCACCACTATACCACACCACGACACCACCACCACTATACCACCACCACCACTATACCACACCGCGACACCACCACCACCACGACACCACCACCAATCACTCTGTTGACCTACAAGGAATTCTATAACGTGATACCTCGCTACATGTACCCACTGACCTCTGAGGTGGTGTTAGTAGTAGTAGGGTAGTGGTGCAGGTGGCAGCAGTAGTAGTAGTGGTAGTAGTTAGTAGTAGTTAGTAGTAGTAGTAGTAGTAGTAGTAGTAGTGGTAGTAGTGGTAGTAGTAGTAGTGGTAGTGGTAGTAGTAGTAGTAGTGGTAGTGGTAGTAGTAGTAGTAGTAGTAGTAGTAGTTAGTAGTAGTTACCGAATAGTTATATATATTGTAATTAATCGTATACATGTGTGTGTATATGCACGTATATGCATGCATATATGGTTACGTGTATATGTGCATGTTTATATGGTCATGTGTATATGTGTTGTATGCATGTGTGTGTGTGTATTTGTGTGTGTGTGTGTATTTGTGTATATGTGCTGTGTACATGTGTGTGTGTATTTGTGTATATGTGCTGTGTACATGTGTGTGTCTTTGTGTATATGTACCTGTGTCTATGGGTATGGTTATGTGTACACGCTCGTATATACATGTTTGTGTGTATATATGTGTATCTGTATATACGTATGTGTGAGTGTATGTATGGGTATGTGTATGTGTACATGTATATGTATGGGTATATGTACGGGTATGTGTACGGGTGTGTGTGCATACATACATGAGTGTATATGGCTGTGTTTTACATGTGCATGCATACATATATATATATGGGT
>OZ024757.1:31631456-31661456 GCA_964016885.1 Eledone cirrhosa | reverse complement strand
GCTGGATATTACTAACCTTCCAGGGGTTCGGGTATAATTTTCTATCATATTTTATTTGTTTGACCCGAATTACTTGGTCGTTTCTACGGCTGTGCGGATAATGGTTTAACCATCGTCTCAGTGTATTTGGCCTTTTAACTTATGTTGTAGCTCTAGTTCACTAGCTTCTATGGAGCGCTTGCCACACATCTCGGAAGTTGTTTTTCGCTAATTTCCAATAGCCGAAATACGATTCTCGCTAATTTATATTTGTATATATATATATACATTCACGTATATATATATATATATATATATATATATATATATATATATATATAACGAAGTAAATGTGGTAAGGAACCAGGTGGACCATAACGCACCAAAGTACTCAATACTTAGGGTAGTAGAGTGGGTAATAGAAACAAGTAAGACCCCGACGGCTGAGCTCAAGCCGTTTCGACGGCTAATTCTGTACTGAATTAGCCGTCGAAACGGCTTGAGCTCAGCAGTCGGGGTCTTACTTGTTCCTATATATATATATATATATATATATATATGCACTCAGTATTTTGAATCTGTCTGCAGAATTCTCTAGACCTTTGTCACTTAGTAGAACCTTAATGACTTTAGCTTTTAAAGAATCTCCCTTTTCTTTAATTCTATCGACTATGACTGACCCCCCACTGATTTTATAGACATCTGTTAGCTTAAGAGAAACTTATTGACAAGGAATGGTAGGCCATCCGGAACCTGTTTATAGAATTCTGTCTGCCCTTGTTACTCTAAAAACATAAATAAATAAAAATAAAAATAAACTATAGCTTTGTAGAATTAGCTTTTAATGAATTCCCTTTTCTATCAACCAATGACCTGCACCCATCCCACTCCCCACCCTCTCCTACCACTTGTAGAGACCTATAAATACCATATTTATTTTTTGATACCCAGATTCCTGATGATTTCAAATGAATGAAACAGTTCTAGTCCTGTAGAATCTCATCTATATTAAAACTGTTATACTCTGCTATGTATTGAGTACCTTACTTACTGTGGTTACCTCCGATTCAACCCGGAATAACGTATATATATATATATATATATATATATATATATATATATATATATATATATATATATATATATATATATATATATACATAACACAAGAGATACTATATACCAATATTGTATTATTTTAGTTGTGTATCTATATATTTTACAATTTCTTTCAATGACTCGCCCGCTTAACACTCGTGTTGGTCGTTGTTTCAAAAAGAAACTAATATTTATTTCAATATTTTTTAAACTAAAATAATTCTCCAGGTATATATATATATATATATATATATATATGCATATATGCATGTATGCATGTATGTATGTATGTATGTATGTATGTATGTATGTATGTATGTATGTATGTATGTATGTATGTATGTATGTATGTATGTATGTATGTATGTATGTATGTATGTATGTATGTATGTATGTGTGTGTGTGTGCGTGTATACATATATACATATATATACATATATGCATATATACACATATATATATGCATATATATATATATACACACATATATATATACACACACAAACATACATATATGTATGTATATATACATATATATATACATATACACACACAACCATACATATATGTATATATACACATATGTATATATACACATATGCATATATACACATATGCATATATACACATGCATATATACACATATGCATATATACACATATGCATATATACATATATATATATATATATATATATACACACACAAACATACATATATGTATGTATATATACATATATATATACACACACAACCATACATATATGTATATATACATATATGTATATATACACACATGCATATATACACATATGCATATATATATATATATATATATATATATATATACATACTTCAAAGAAAGCAGACGCTACAGGTCTTCTGTACTTTTCAAGAATGACATCACGTAGGCTGAATGGAAGAAATTTGTTTCAAGAAAAAAATATCGCATAACTTACTGCTGCCCATTCACAATAAACAAAGGTTCAAATTTCTCCCTATACCCTCTCTCTCTCTCCCTATCTCTCTCCCTCTCTCTCTTTGGATCACATTTCTCCATATACCCATCTCTCTCTCTGACTTTCGTTAAAATTTTTCCCTATATTCTCACCTCTCTGTCTCTCTTACTTTAGTTCAAATTTCTCCCTATACACATCTCTCTCTCTCTCTCTCTCTCTCTCTCTCTCTCTCATCTCCCCCTCTGTCTCTTCCTCTCTCTCTCTCTCTCATCTCCCCCTCTGTCTCTTTCTCTCTTTTGTTCAGATATTTCAAGGAAGAAATACAAGAACATTCTTGAAGATCCCGTTTCTTTCACACTAACGATATTTTAAAAATGGTGCATGTTTGCTCCACTCTCTCTCTTTCTCTCTTCCGTCATTTTCTACCCACCCATCCAATTATACCTCTCTTCCGTCACTTTATACCCACCTCTCTCTCTCTCTCTCTTATGTCCGCCTTGTAATTAATACTCCCAAGTAAAATATACTAAACGAGATATTATATATATATATATATATATATATATATATATAGTAATAATAATAAATGTGAAGACTAAAACCCGAAGAGGGCTCGATAAAGATATATATATATATATAAAATATATAAAACCGTAGAGCAAATATTTTCATGAGTTTCAGAAGATACCGTTAAGTGTGAAAGCAGCGATTCTTTGCTTAAACTTTAATCTGTTATTTTAATAAATATATTTGCACCTTTCTGTCTCTCCCGTCTCTCTGTCTCTATCCTTTTCACTCTCCTGTGTGTCCATCTGCCGTCTCTCTCTCTCTCTCTCTCTCTCTCTCTTTGTATACGTTTCTCTCCCATCTCTTTCGCTCTCCTGTGTGTCAATCTCCCATCTCTTTCGCTCTCCTGTGTGTCAATCTCTCATCTCTTTCGCTCTCCTGTGTGTCCATCTTGTAACAGTGATATTCCTAAGAACAATATAATGGTTTCTACTACAGACACATGATCAACCATTTTGGGGAGGTGGAAAGTTGATTAAATCGACCCCAGTGCATTACTGGTGCTACCATTAAGGCCAACTAGGAAACCACTTGGGGTACAGACTTCAGAGAGGTGCATTACTAAACTTTAACGGGTCATAGTTTTATACATATCTGTATATCATAAATACAGAGTTGGGGCTACAATTAAGGCGAACTAGGCAACCACCTAGGGCACAAACCCCTCAGAGGCGCATTGCAGAACCTTAAATCATCAGCTCTATACAGGGCTGGTGCTACAATTAAGGTAGAACTGGGCAACAACCTAGGGCACAAACCCCTCAGAGGCGCATTGCAGAACCTTAAATCATCAGCTCTATACAGGGCTGGTGCTACAATTAAGGTAGAACTGGGCAACAACCTAGGACACAAACCCCTCAGAGGCGCATTGCAGAACCTTAAATGATCAGCTCTATACAGGGCTGGTGCTACAATTAAGGTAGAACTGGGCAACCACCTAGGGCACAAACCCTGCAGAGGCGCATTGCAGAACCTTAAATCATCAGCTCTATACAGGGCTGGTGCTACAATTAAGGCGAACTAGGCAACCACCTAGGGCACAAACCCTGCAGAGGCGCATTGCAGAACCTTAAATCATCAGCTCTATACAGGGCTGGTGCTACAATTAAGGCGAACTAGGCAACCACCTAGGGCACAAACCCCTCAGAGGCGCATTGCAGAACCTTAAATCATCAGCTCTATACAGGGCTGGTGCTACAATTAAGGCGAACTAGGCAACCACCTAGGGCACAAACCCCTCAGAGGCGCATTGCAGAACCTTAAATCATCAGCTCTATACAGGGCTGGTGCTACAATTAAGGCGAACTAGGCAACCACCTAGGGCACAAACCCTGCAGAGGCGCATTGCAGAACCTTAAATCATCAGCTCTATACAGGGCTGGTACTACAATTAAGGTAGAACTGGGCAACCACCTAGGGCACAAACCCTGCAGAGGCGCATTGCAGAACCTTAAATCATCAGCTCTATACAGGGCTGGTGCTACAATTAAGGCGAACTAGGCAACCACCTAGGGCACAAACCCTGCAGAGGCGCATTGCAGAACCTTAAATCATCAGCTCTATACAGGGCTGGTGCTACAATTAAGGCGAACTAGGCAACCACCTAGGGCACAAACCCCTCAGAGGCGCATTGCAGAACCTTAAATCATCAGCTCTATACAGGGCTGGTGCTACAATTAAGGCGAACTAGGCAACCACCTAGGGCACAAACCCTGCAGAGGCGCATTGCAGAACCTTAAATCATCAGCTCTATACAGGGCTGGTGCTACAATTAAGGCGAACTAGGCAACCACCTAGGGCACAAACCCTGCAGAGGCGCATTGCAGAACCTTAAATCATCAGCTCTATACAGGGCTGGTACTACAATTAAGGTAGAACTGGGCAACCACCTAGGGCACAAACCCTGCAGAGGCGCATTGCAGAACCTTAAATCATCAGCTCTATACAGGGCTGGTGCTACAATTAAGGTAGAACTGGGCAACCACCTAGGGCACAAACCCTGCAGAGGCGCATTGCAGAACCTTAAATCATCAGCTCTATACAGGGCTGGTGCTACAATTAAGGCGAACTAGGCAACCACCTAGGGCACAAACCCTGCAGAGGCGCATTGCAGAACCTTAAATCATCAGCTCTATACAGGGCTGGTACTACAATTAAGGTAGAACTGGGCAACCACCTAGGGCACAAACCCTGCAGAGGCGCATTGCAGAACCTTAAATCATCAGCTCTATACAGGGCTGGTACTACAATTAAGGTAGAACTGGGCAACCACCTAGGGCACAAACCCTGCAGAGGCGCATTGCAGAACCTTAAATCATCAGCTCTATACAGGGCTGGTACTACAATTAAGGTAGAACTGGGCAACCACCTAGGGCACAAACCCTGCAGAGGCGCATTGCAGAACCTTAAATCATCAGCTCTATACAGGGCTGGTGCTACAATTAAGGCGAACTAGGCAGCAACCTAGGACACAAACCCTGTAGAGGCGCATTGCAGAACCTTAAATCATCAGCTCTATACAGGGCTGGTGCTACAATTAAGGTAGAACTGGGCAACCACCTAGGGCACAAACCCTGCAGAGGCGCATTGCAGAACCTTAAATCATCAGCTCTATACAGGGCTGGTACTACAATTAAGGCGAACTAGGCAGCAACCTAGGACACAAACCCTGTAGAGGCGCATTGCAGAACCTTAAATCATCAGCTCTATACAGGGCTGGTGCTACAATTAAGGTAGAACTGGGCAACCACCTAGGGCACAAACCCTGCAGAGGCGCATTGCAGAACCTTAAATCATCAGCTCTATACAGGGCTGGTACTACAATTAAGGTAGAACTGGGCAACCACCTAGGGCGCAGGCCGCAGAAAAGAGCATTACGGGACCTTAAATTACCACAGTTTTATACAAATTATATATATATATTTAAATTAAATATTTAATTTCCTGTAATCAATAAATAAATCGCTAAATATCTTTGCCGCGTACCAGCATTGTGGAAACACCCAAAGTGAAGGAGGGGATTGTATTTTATGAGCTGTCACAAAAAGCGTGAATGTGGACTGTGTAGGGGGAAATGCAGGCTTATTAATGTTTCCAGTATAGTCAATTTACCACACTCTATATTGAAATTATACTATTTCAGAGAATTGGGGGGGTGCATAACTGGTAGAGTGGAGCACACATTGTTGAGTTAGCCTAGCTGGCTAAATACCCAGGTACACATTGTCGAATTAGCCTAGGTGCCTAAATACCTTGGTGGGTTTGTTGGTTTAGTCGCCAACGACCCGACCATGCACAGGTTATACTGGGTTACATGTTACCAGTAGCACTGAAGATCAGCCTGACATATTTATATATATATATATATATATATATATATATATATATATATATATATATGATTCCTGATGATTTCTAATGAATGAAACAGTTCTAGTCCTGTAGAATCTCATCTATATTAAAACTGTTATACTCTGCTATGTATTGAGTACCTTACTTACTGTGGTTACCTCCGATTCAACCCGGAATAACGTATATATATATATATATATATATATAGTTTCTGAATTTGTTTAGCAAGATTCTTTATCTGAAAACGTGTGTTGAAACTGATATTGTTATACTTTGGGAGAGTCATGTTGCCAATAAGAAACACATGCACCAGTTGCTTTCACTCCAATTTATTATAAATTTCCGGTTGAAGATGGCGTAGGACAGAAAAAAGGGGAGGCACAAAACAAAGAAAAGAATCCCCAGTAACTGAAGAGGTCACAGAATGTGTGACGAAAGCATTTTGACAATATATGAACAACCGTCCGGTTGTGGAACCAACCAACCAACCAACCGGAAATTTATAATTTAATTTATAATAAATTGGAGTGAAAGCAACTGGTGCGTGTATTTCTTATTGGCAACATGACCCTCCCAAAGTATAACAATATATATATATACATACATATATGTAAATGTATACGTATACTTGAACATATATATTTATATATATGTATACATATACTTGAACATATATATTTATATATATGCATACATATACTTGAACATATATATATATATATATATATATACATATACTTGAACATATATATATATATATATATATATACATATACTTGAACATATATATATATATATATACATATACTTGAACATATATATATATGTTTCTACTTTCGGCACAAGGCCAGCAATTATCCCAGTGCATTACTGGTACTTTATTTTATCGACCCCGTAAGGATGAAAGGCAAAGTCAACCTCGGCGGGATTTGAACTCAGATCGTAAAGGGACGTAACTATGCTGAGGTGCAATAATAGCGGACTTTTCCTTCTTTTCGACCAAGCTCAACTTCAGGGGCTATGTACAGGGGGGCTATGTACAGGGGGGTTCCGGCCCTCGGGAAAATTTTTTTAGTATGATTTCAGTGAATGGTATGGGTCACTACATATTTTAAAGAGGGCCCGGAAAAAATCCATATTTATCACACGGCTGAACTCGGATCTAGCTGTCGAAACTCAGCCGGAGCCCTGCCGTTGGGGTCCTGACTCTTTTCCTCTTACACGCTCTACTACCCTAAGTATCGAGTACTCTAGTGCCTTATGGTCCACCTGGTTCCTTACCACACTTTCTTCGTTATATATATATATATATATATATATATATATATATATACATATGAAGGGTAGCCTGGAAAGCAGGGCATGCAGTCCAATCGCCATGGCGGAAAGTGTCTCATGAATTATATATATATACCACCACTTATTTGGACAGCCAGCTTCCTCATGATTTCTCACGAATGAAACAGTTCTAGTCCTGTAGAAGCTCATATGTATATATATATATATATATATATATATATATATATATATATATATATATGAATAAAAAATAACCAGGATTAAATTCAATTAAGTAATTTAATTGATTAACAAACGTTTCGATCAATAATAGTATAGACATATGTTGGTAAATATTTATTTCATTTAATAGATTCTGAAGAGATCAATATAACAAGAATCAATATTCCTGACATATTAACGTCCATCAATCAATTAAATGATTTAATTTAATTTAATCCTGGTTATATTTATTCATACAGATATGCTCTGTGATATAGTCAAACTACTGTGATTGAAAATTTACCAATTAGATTAAACTTTGAACTGTCTTTTATCTATCTTGCTGTGGACTATAAAATTACATTTGGGCTCTGAAATATTATCTGGCTTTAAATGGTTGTGTTATCAACTCATCTAAACTATCATATATATATAAACTATGAGTTAAAAATGTTGTTGATATGTAATCAACTGTGTTATGTTCATAACAGATACGAAGCACTCGACAGTTAGAATTTATTTTGAGTGTTATGATAATAATAATAATTGTTTCTACTTGGCACTGAACTAAAAGCCTGTTGAGAAAGTGACTTCCTTGTTCGATCATCATACCAAAAGCTTAACATTATTTGTCTAAGCAGACTGAGTTCAAATCCCGCCGAGGTTAACTTTGCCTTTCATCCTTATGGGGTCGATAAAATAAAGTACCAGTAATACACTGGGATAATTGCTTGCCTTGTGCCAAAAGTAGAAACAATTATTTGTCTAAGCAGACAGTACTTGATTTAGGAGTTGCAGAAACCCAATGCTGGATATTACTAACCTTCCAGGGGTTCGGGTATAATTTTCTATCATATTTTATTTGTTTGACCCGAATTACTTGGTCGTTTCTACGGCTGTGCGGATAATGGTTTAACCATCGTCTCAGTGTATTTGGCCTTTTAACTTATGTTGTAGCTCTAGTTCACTAGCTTCTATGGAGCGCTTGCCACACATCTCGGAAGTTGTTTTTCGCTAAATTTCCAATAGCCGAAATACGATTCTCGCTAATTTATATTTGTATATATATATATACATTCACGTATATATATATATATATATATATATATATATATATATATATATATAACGAAGTAAATGTGGTAAGGAACCAGGTGGACCATAACGCACCAAAGTACTCAATACTTAGGGTAGTAGAGTGGGTAATAGAAACAAGTAAGACCCCGACGGCTGAGCTCAAGCCGTTTCGACGGCTAATTCTGTACTGAATTAGCCGTCGAAACGGCTTGAGCTCAGCAGTCGGGGTCTTACTTGTTCCTATATATATATATATATATATATATATATGCACTCAGTATTTTGAATCTGTCTGCAGAATTCTCTAGACCTTTGTCACTTAGTAGAACCTTAATGACTTTAGCTTTTAAAGAATCTCCCTTTTCTTTAATTCTATCGACTATGACTGACCCCCCACTGATTTTATAGACATCTGTTAGCTTAAGAGAAACTTATTGACAAGGAATGGTAGGCCATCCGGAACCTGTTTATAGAATTCTGTCTGCCCTTGTTACTCTAAAAACATAAATAAATAAAAATAAAAATAAACTATAGCTTTGTAGAATTAGCTTTTAATGAATTCCCTTTTCTATCAACCAATGACCTGCACCCATCCCACTCCCCACCCTCTCCTACCACTTGTAGAGACCTATAAATACCATATTTATTTTTTGATACCCAGATTCCTGATGATTTCAAATGAATGAAACAGTTCTAGTCCTGTAGAATCTCATCTATATTAAAACTGTTATACTCTGCTATGTATTGAGTACCTTACTTACTGTGGTTACCTCCGATTCAACCCGGAATAACGTATATATATATATATATATATATATATATATATATATATATATATATATATATATATATACATAACACAAGAGATACTATATACCAATATTGTATTATTTTAGTTGTGTATCTATATATTTTACAATTTCTTTCAATGACTCGCCCGCTTAACACTCGTGTTGGTCGTTGTTTCAAAAAGAAACTAATATTTATTTCAATATTTTTTAAACTAAAATAATTCTCCAGGTATATATATATATATATATATATATATATGCATATATGCATGTATGCATGTATGTATGTATGTATGTATGTATGTATGTATGTATGTATGTATGTATGTATGTATGTATGTATGTATGTATGTATGTATGTATGTATGTATGTATGTATGTATGTATGTATGTATGTGTGTGTGTGTGCGTGTATACATATATACATATATATACATATATGCATATATACACATATATATATGCATATATATATATATACACACATATATATATACACACACAAACATACATATATGTATGTATATATACATATATATATACATATACACACACAACCATACATATATGTATATATACACATATGTATATATACACATATGCATATATACACATATGCATATATACACATGCATATATACACATATGCATATATACACATATGCATATATACATATATATATATATATATATATATACACACACAAACATACATATATGTATGTATATATACATATATATATACACACACAACCATACATATATGTATATATACATATATGTATATATACACACATGCATATATACACATATGCATATATATATATATATATATATATATATATATACATACTTCAAAGAAAGCAGACGCTACAGGTCTTCTGTACTTTTCAAGAATGACATCACGTAGGCTGAATGGAAGAAATTTGTTTCAAGAAAAAAATATCGCATAACTTACTGCTGCCCATTCACAATAAACAAAGGTTCAAATTTCTCCCTATACCCTCTCTCTCTCTCCCTATCTCTCTCCCTCTCTCTCTTTGGATCACATTTCTCCATATACCCATCTCTCTCTCTGACTTTCGTTAAAATTTTTCCCTATATTCTCACCTCTCTGTCTCTCTTACTTTAGTTCAAATTTCTCCCTATACACATCTCTCTCTCTCTCTCTCTCTCTCTCTCTCTCTCTCATCTCCCCCTCTGTCTCTTCCTCTCTCTCTCTCTCTCATCTCCCCCTCTGTCTCTTTCTCTCTTTTGTTCAGATATTTCAAGGAAGAAATACAAGAACATTCTTGAAGATCCCGTTTCTTTCACACTAACGATATTTTAAAAATGGTGCATGTTTGCTCCACTCTCTCTCTTTCTCTCTTCCGTCATTTTCTACCCACCCATCCAATTATACCTCTCTTCCGTCACTTTATACCCACCTCTCTCTCTCTCTCTCTTATGTCCGCCTTGTAATTAATACTCCCAAGTAAAATATACTAAACGAGATATTATATATATATATATATATATATATATATATATAGTAATAATAATAAATGTGAAGACTAAAACCCGAAGAGGGCTCGATAAAGATATATATATATATATAAAATATATAAAACCGTAGAGCAAATATTTTCATGAGTTTCAGAAGATACCGTTAAGTGTGAAAGCAGCGATTCTTTGCTTAAACTTTAATCTGTTATTTTAATAAATATATTTGCACCTTTCTGTCTCTCCCGTCTCTCTGTCTCTATCCTTTTCACTCTCCTGTGTGTCCATCTGCCGTCTCTCTCTCTCTCTCTCTCTCTCTCTCTTTGTATACGTTTCTCTCCCATCTCTTTCGCTCTCCTGTGTGTCAATCTCCCATCTCTTTCGCTCTCCTGTGTGTCAATCTCTCATCTCTTTCGCTCTCCTGTGTGTCCATCTTGTAACAGTGATATTCCTAAGAACAATATAATGGTTTCTACTACAGACACATGATCAACCATTTTGGGGAGGTGGAAAGTTGATTAAATCGACCCCAGTGCATTACTGGTGCTACCATTAAGGCCAACTAGGAAACCACTTGGGGTACAGACTTCAGAGAGGTGCATTACTAAACTTTAACGGGTCATAGTTTTATACATATCTGTATATCATAAATACAGAGTTGGGGCTACAATTAAGGCGAACTAGGCAACCACCTAGGGCACAAACCCCTCAGAGGCGCATTGCAGAACCTTAAATCATCAGCTCTATACAGGGCTGGTGCTACAATTAAGGTAGAACTGGGCAACAACCTAGGGCACAAACCCCTCAGAGGCGCATTGCAGAACCTTAAATCATCAGCTCTATACAGGGCTGGTGCTACAATTAAGGTAGAACTGGGCAACAACCTAGGACACAAACCCCTCAGAGGCGCATTGCAGAACCTTAAATGATCAGCTCTATACAGGGCTGGTGCTACAATTAAGGTAGAACTGGGCAACCACCTAGGGCACAAACCCTGCAGAGGCGCATTGCAGAACCTTAAATCATCAGCTCTATACAGGGCTGGTGCTACAATTAAGGCGAACTAGGCAACCACCTAGGGCACAAACCCTGCAGAGGCGCATTGCAGAACCTTAAATCATCAGCTCTATACAGGGCTGGTGCTACAATTAAGGCGAACTAGGCAACCACCTAGGGCACAAACCCCTCAGAGGCGCATTGCAGAACCTTAAATCATCAGCTCTATACAGGGCTGGTGCTACAATTAAGGCGAACTAGGCAACCACCTAGGGCACAAACCCCTCAGAGGCGCATTGCAGAACCTTAAATCATCAGCTCTATACAGGGCTGGTGCTACAATTAAGGCGAACTAGGCAACCACCTAGGGCACAAACCCTGCAGAGGCGCATTGCAGAACCTTAAATCATCAGCTCTATACAGGGCTGGTACTACAATTAAGGTAGAACTGGGCAACCACCTAGGGCACAAACCCTGCAGAGGCGCATTGCAGAACCTTAAATCATCAGCTCTATACAGGGCTGGTGCTACAATTAAGGCGAACTAGGCAACCACCTAGGGCACAAACCCTGCAGAGGCGCATTGCAGAACCTTAAATCATCAGCTCTATACAGGGCTGGTGCTACAATTAAGGCGAACTAGGCAACCACCTAGGGCACAAACCCCTCAGAGGCGCATTGCAGAACCTTAAATCATCAGCTCTATACAGGGCTGGTGCTACAATTAAGGCGAACTAGGCAACCACCTAGGGCACAAACCCTGCAGAGGCGCATTGCAGAACCTTAAATCATCAGCTCTATACAGGGCTGGTGCTACAATTAAGGCGAACTAGGCAACCACCTAGGGCACAAACCCTGCAGAGGCGCATTGCAGAACCTTAAATCATCAGCTCTATACAGGGCTGGTACTACAATTAAGGTAGAACTGGGCAACCACCTAGGGCACAAACCCTGCAGAGGCGCATTGCAGAACCTTAAATCATCAGCTCTATACAGGGCTGGTGCTACAATTAAGGTAGAACTGGGCAACCACCTAGGGCACAAACCCTGCAGAGGCGCATTGCAGAACCTTAAATCATCAGCTCTATACAGGGCTGGTGCTACAATTAAGGCGAACTAGGCAACCACCTAGGGCACAAACCCTGCAGAGGCGCATTGCAGAACCTTAAATCATCAGCTCTATACAGGGCTGGTACTACAATTAAGGTAGAACTGGGCAACCACCTAGGGCACAAACCCTGCAGAGGCGCATTGCAGAACCTTAAATCATCAGCTCTATACAGGGCTGGTACTACAATTAAGGTAGAACTGGGCAACCACCTAGGGCACAAACCCTGCAGAGGCGCATTGCAGAACCTTAAATCATCAGCTCTATACAGGGCTGGTACTACAATTAAGGTAGAACTGGGCAACCACCTAGGGCACAAACCCTGCAGAGGCGCATTGCAGAACCTTAAATCATCAGCTCTATACAGGGCTGGTGCTACAATTAAGGCGAACTAGGCAGCAACCTAGGACACAAACCCTGTAGAGGCGCATTGCAGAACCTTAAATCATCAGCTCTATACAGGGCTGGTGCTACAATTAAGGTAGAACTGGGCAACCACCTAGGGCACAAACCCTGCAGAGGCGCATTGCAGAACCTTAAATCATCAGCTCTATACAGGGCTGGTACTACAATTAAGGCGAACTAGGCAGCAACCTAGGACACAAACCCTGTAGAGGCGCATTGCAGAACCTTAAATCATCAGCTCTATACAGGGCTGGTGCTACAATTAAGGTAGAACTGGGCAACCACCTAGGGCACAAACCCTGCAGAGGCGCATTGCAGAACCTTAAATCATCAGCTCTATACAGGGCTGGTACTACAATTAAGGTAGAACTGGGCAACCACCTAGGGCGCAGGCCGCAGAAAAGAGCATTACGGGACCTTAAATTACCACAGTTTTATACAAATTATATATATATATTTAAATTAAATATTTAATTTCCTGTAATCAATAAATAAATCGCTAAATATCTTTGCCGCGTACCAGCATTGTGGAAACACCCAAAGTGAAGGAGGGGATTGTATTTTATGAGCTGTCACAAAAAGCGTGAATGTGGACTGTGTAGGGGGAAATGCAGGCTTATTAATGTTTCCAGTATAGTCAATTTACCACACTCTATATTGAAATTATACTATTTCAGAGAATTGGGGGGGTGCATAACTGGTAGAGTGGAGCACACATTGTTGAGTTAGCCTAGCTGGCTAAATACCCAGGTACACATTGTCGAATTAGCCTAGGTGCCTAAATACCCAGGTACACATGTTAGAGTTAACCTAGGGCGCTAAATACCCAGGTATATATGGTAGAATTACCATAGGGCGCTAAATCCCCAGGTATATGTGGTAGAATAAGCCTAGGGCGCTAAATATCCAGGTATATGTGGTAGAATTAGCCTAGGGCGCTAAATATCCAGGTATATGTGGTAGAATTAGCCTAGGGCGCTAAATACCCAGGTATATGTGGTAGAATTAGCCTAGGACGCTAAATATCCAGGTATATGTGGTAGAATTAGCCTAGGGCGCTAAATATCCAGGTACACATTGTAGAGTTAGCCTAGGTGGCTAAATACTCAGGTACACACTCTAGAGTAACCCAAGGACCATTTTCCTGTGCACGGGAGCAATCATCACCATCAACACCACCACCACAACACCATCACATCAACAACAACACCACTACCACCATAACATCACCAACACCACCACCATAACACCACCACCACCATCATTACTACTACCATCATCGTGTCAGTTTTCATTCACAGAATCATCTTTTCCCAAATCAGACAGCTAACAAAGCTGTCTTCAAAACACACACACACCTATGTACATTATATATATATATATATATATATATATATATATATATATATAGTTATATTTATATATATATTTATATAGTTCTATATATATATATATTTATATAGTTATATATGTATATAAAAATATATATATAGAGAGAGAGAG
The DNA here is from genome assembly GCA_964016885.1 of Eledone cirrhosa. NCBI lineage: Eukaryota > Metazoa > Mollusca > Cephalopoda > Octopoda > Eledonidae > Eledone > Eledone cirrhosa. The sequence continues at coordinate 31,646,643 of OZ024757.1, read as the reverse complement.
AGAACTTCAGACAGCACACGTAAGCAGCCGTCACATAGACACAGGATCACGTAAGCACAACAAAAGCACCAAACACACAGACCTATACACACACACCATCATACTGACACAGACCTACACACACACACCATCATACTGACACACAGACCTACACACACAGACCTACACACACACACACCATCATACTGACACACAGACCTACACACACACACACACACCATCATACTGACACACAGACCTACACACACACACCATCATACTGACACACAGACCTACATACACACACACCATCATACTGACACACAGACCTACACACACACACCATCATACTGACACACAGACCTACACACACACACACCATCATACTGACACACAGACCTACACACACACACCATCATACTGACACACAGACCTACACACACACACACCATCATACTGACACACAGACCTACACACACACACCATCATACTGACACACAGACCTACACACACACACCATCATACTGACACACAGACCTACACACACACCATCATACTGACACACAGACCTACACACACACACCATCATACTGACACACAGACCTACACACACACACCATCATACTGACACACAGACCTACACACACACACCATCATACTGGCACACAGACCTACACACACACACCATCATACTGACACACAGACCTATACACACACCATCATACTGACACACAGACCTACACACACACACACACCATCATACTGACACACAGACCTACACACACACACACACCATCATACTGACACACAGACCTACACACACACACCATCATACTGACACACAGACCTACACACACACACCATCATACTGGCACACAGACCTACACACACAATCATACTGACACACAGACCTACACACACACACCATCATACTGACACACAGACCTACACACACACACCATCATACTGGCACACAGACCTACACACACACACCATCATACTGACACACAGACCTACACACACACACACCATCATACTGACACACAGACCTACACACACACACACCATCATACTGACACACAGACCTACACACACACACACCATCATACTGACACACAGACCTACACACACACCATCCTACTGACACACAGACCTACACACACACACACCATCATACTGGCACACAGACCTACACACACACACACACCATCATACTGACACACAGACCTACACACACACACACCATCATACTGACACACAGACCTACACACACACACACCATCATACTGACACACAGACCTACACACACACACACCATCATACTGACACACAGACCTACACACACACACACCATCATACTGACACACAGACCTACACACACACACACCATCATACTGACACACAGACCTACACAGCTACACAGACCTACACACAGACCTACCCACCACACACACACACACACACACACACACACACAGACCTACCCCCCCCCCCCCCACACACACACACCTACTGTACAAGTTTACCTAACAGTCAGAATTTCTAACCCTCTTCAACATATTTAACCCAATTCCACATTTTCATATCTTTTACTCTTATCCTTCTCCCTTCACTCTCTCTCTCTCTCTCTCTCTCTCTCTCGCTCTCTTTCTCTCTTTGTCTCCACAACTCTTTCTTCCTTCATCTTTCTCCCTCATCTCCTCCCCCCACTCAGATCTGTCTTCTTTCTTCATTTATCAAATTTCTCTCTCCTCTCTCTCTTCTTCATCTCTCTCTCTCTCATGTCCTTCAGACCTCTCCCTCTATATCTCTCTCTCCCTCTTCATATCTCTCTCTCTCTCTGCTCTCTCTTCTTTCTTTATCTCTCTCTCCCCCCTCTTTTTCAGACCTCTCTCTCTCTCTCTCTCCACATATTCCTCTCAGATGTTTCTCCCCCGCTCTCTCTTCCTTCACACCGCTCTGTCTTCTCACCCACTCTCTCTCTCTTTCTCGAACCTCTCCCAGCCATATCTATCTTCCTCTCTCTCTCACCATTATGTTGCCAACCCTCATTTTCGTTGTTGCTTTCAGAACAAACACTTTACACATACATACACACATGTATTTTATGCATATATGCACAAACACATACACACACATATGTATATATATATATATATATATATATAAATGAGAGGTATAGAGATTGTTTTAGCAAGAAGCTAACGGCATTCTATAACATATATGCGACTATAACGTCAAGATGGGAAAAGTAGTTAACGAAAGATTTAGGAAAAATAACTCAAACTCATCTCAAAAGAGAATCAGGATATAAATTCATCCACAGAATTTAGTAAAATCCAGGGAAAAATCTATAGACCTTTAACTCATGATAAAATACAGTTTGAAACACTTATCCTTCAATTTGGAATAACATCAAATGCTCTGTATAGTCTTAAAAGACTCACAGTCGGTCACACATATATATATATATATATATATATATATGTGTGACCGACTGAGAAAGATATCCAATACTACCTACATATATATATATGTGTGTGTGTATGTATATATACGAGAGAGAGAGCAAGAGAGAAAGAGAGCAAGAGTGAGAGAGAAAGAGATAGAAAGGTGAGACGGGGGAGAGATAGAAAGGCGAGACGGGGGAGACAGAGCAAACGAACGAGCGTGATATATATATATAGAGAAAGAGAAAGAGGGAGAAAGAGAGAGAGAGAGAGAGAGAGAGAGAGGGAGAGGGAGCGGGAGCAAAATAAAGAAAAAGCCAAAGAAATGTGACAGAAATTCTAGAAATATGGAACAGTTGACTGTTTCTATTGTTAAATCCACAATCTGTACCAATTACAAGGTCATTAGATATACTAGCAGTAAAGCCACTTCACGCGTGGTTTTCTGCTAGCATGTGTAGTGTGCATATTGATATTATACGTAAGTATATATGCATTTAGATATGAAACGTCAAATAAAATCTTAATTGAGAATATATACTGAAATTGAAGAGTGACTGTGTTACACTGTCTTGTGTAATCAGTAACGTAATCCATGATACATTTAAAAAAGACGATATTATATATAAACTGCATTAGGAGAACATTAGCGACGGAAATATATGAATGTTTATTTAAGTGATCGCTAACCGGAAGTGTTGACATTTGAAAATTTTAAAGAAGTGAATCTTAAAATAAGCAATAAAATTATTTATATTTAATCAACAGCCACGAAATTTAGTAGATAAATTATGTAATATTCATTCATTATTTATTCAAAGTAATCCAATTTATTTTACAAACGGGATAAAAAAAAATATTCTGGACGCAGTCCCGCGCTCCTCCCTTTATTATAGTTGTATGTAAAAGCCTTTGTTAAGTTACGTTCCAAAATCAAGTTTAATAATGAGAAAGTTGTTTAACTAAATCACTCCAAAATTTTTATTATTTTCAAAATTATATGAAAAATTATAGGCAGTATATTTCATTGGAAATATGGTAACAAAGGTTTTAAGTGTTTATATTTATCTAAAAACCTTCCATTATAATATTATGTAAAAACCTTTGTTAAGTTACGTTCCAAAATCCAGTTTAATAATGAGAAAGTTAGTTATTTTACTTAATCGCTTCCAAATTTTAATTATTTTCATAGAGTTACGGCTCTTTAGTCTGAGTTCAATTCCTGCCGGGGTCAACTTTGCCTTACGGGGTCGATGAAATAAAGTACGAGTAATGCACTCGGTAATTGCTGGCCTTGTGCCAAAAGTAGAAACAATTATAATTAGAACTTTTGTTGAGTTATGTTCCAAACACCAGCTTAATCTCGCCAAATTCTTGATTATTTCCCAAGTTATTTGAAAATCATAGATAGTGTGTTCCATTAGATATATTGTAACGAAAGGATTATAGTATTTAAATTTATCTAAGAACCTTTGTTAAGTTATGTTCCAAACACCAGCTCAATATTGAGAATGTTAGTTATTAAATCGCTCAAAAGTCTTGATTATTTTTTAAATGATTTGAAAATCAAACTGTATCTTTCATTAGAAATATGGTAATGGTAAAGTTAATGATTTTATGTAAGAACCTTTGTTGAGTTATGTTCCAAACTCCAGCTTAATAATGAGAAAGTTATATAAAAATCATAGTGGCTTTCAATAGACATATGGTAACGAAAAGGTTAAAGTTTCTATATTCATCTAAAAGCCTTGCGTCATAATCTGGTGCAAGAACCTTTAAGTTACAAGGGTCGACTAAGATACTCTCACGGAATGACCAAATGAGATTTATTTTTCAACATAGTCCCTGGAAAGAAACAATGCTGTTATTAATTATCTTCATTACAAAATGATTTGAAAATTATATAGTGTCTTTCATTAGGAATATGGTAACGAAATAGTTAAAGTGTTTCTATCTGTTTAAAAACCTTCCATCATAAATTTATCTAATAACCTTTGTTAAGTTATATTCCAAACATCTGTTTAATAATGAGAAAGTTAGTTATATTACTCAAAATTCTTGGAGCTTTGTTCCTGTATCAAATATATACACAATTAGAGTACAAACGTACGTAAAGCGCAATGAATCACACAATGTGGATGCCTGGTTCAATTCTCGTTGACGGATTTGTACTTTAATTTTCTATCTCACTTTCTAAGAACCAACTTGTACTTGTGTGTGTAAATCTCTCTCTCATTTATATATATATATATATATATATATGTATATATATATATGTATATATATATATATATATATATATATATATATATATGTATATGTATATATATGTGTATATATATATATATATATATGTATATATATATATGTATATATATATATATGTATATATATATATATATATATGTATATATATATATGTATATATATATATATGTATATATATATATATGTATATATATATATATGTATATATATATATATATATATGTATATATATATATATATATGTATATATATATGTATATATATATATATATATATATGTATATGTATGTATGTATATATATATATATATATATATATATATATATATATATATATATATATGTATATATATATATATGTATATATATATATAACCTTTCTATGGGTTTCACTGAATCACATTGAAAATAAAAATATATATATATATACACATACACACGGTTGAATGCATTATTTTTCGTTTATATATATATATATATATATATATATATATATATCTGAGGAACTCCATATTCCAGAGTCAGGAACGAACACTATTCGATCGTTCCTCGAGTTGATCAGCAGTGAAACATATGTAATTAATGCAATACGGATTTTTTACCATTTATATATATATATATATATATATATATATATATATATATATATATATATATATATACGAAACAGAGGACATGTATATAAAATTATGAAGAAAAAAGTTTGATCGCTGCAAAGAGCTAAGATTACAGTTACATACTCCAGGGTATGACTTTGAAGGAGAAAACTCTCAGTGTGAAGTTTGGGTTTGAAATAAATCTTTTGTGACATCAGCCCTGGAACTTTTCTGACACCCCTTGTATATATATATATAGAGAGAGACACAGAGATAGAGAGAGAGAGAGACAGAGAGAGACAGAGAGAGAGTTAGAGAGAAAGAGAGACAGAGAGAGAGTTAGAGAGAAAGAGAGACAGAGAGAGAGTTAGAGAGAGAGAGAGACAGAGAGAGAGTTAGAGAGAAAGAGAGACAGAGAGAGAGTTAGAGAGAAAGAGAGACAGAGAGTTAGAGAGAGAGAGAGTTAGAGAGAGAGAGAGAGTTAGAGAGAGAGAGAGAGAGAGAGAGAGAGAGAGAGAGAGAGAGAGAGAGAGAGAGAGAGAGGATAGTTTTGTAAAAATGAAGAGATTAACCTAGTATTGAATCAAGTTTTAACAGTTAACAACAACAATCACGATAACAACAACAACAACCACGATAACAACAACAACAACCAGGATAACACCTGTTAAATAGATTGTACTCTGGTACATCTTACATTTCCAGATGTTACAACTGGGTATACATTATTATAGTTATATATGTATCTGTGTGTGTATATATATTTATGTGTGTGTGTGTGTGAGTGTGTGTGTGTGTTAAGATATTAGATATGACATACCAGAACATCATTGGAGATTCATACTAGATAAACTGTTTGTGTGAGAGAGTGTTAGTGTGTGAGTGTGTGTGAGAGTGTTAGTGTGTGTGAGTGTGTGAGTGTGTTAGAGTGTGTGAGAGTGAGAGGTGGGAGTGTGTGAGAGTGAGAGGTGGGAGTGTGTGAGAGTGAGAATGTGAGAGTTTGAGTGTGTTAGTGTGGGAGTGTGTTAGTGTGGGAGTGTGTTAGTGTGGGAGTGTGTTAGTGTGGGAGTGCGTTAGTGTGGGAGTGCGTTAGTGTGGGAGTGTGTTAGTGTGGGAGTGCGGGAGTGTGTGTTAGTGTGGGAGTGCGGGAGTGTGTGTTAGTGTGGGAGTGTGTTAGTGCGGGAGTGTGTTAGTGCGGGAGTGTGTTAGTGTGTAGGAGTGTGTGTGGGAGTGTGTCCGAGTGTGGGAGTGTGTGTCAGTGTGTGTCAGTGTGTGTCAGTGTGTGTCAGTGTGTGGGAGTGTGGGAGTGTGTGTATCAGTGTGTGTCAGTGTGTGGGAGTGTGTGTATTTGTATCAGTGTCAGTATGTGAACATATATAGTATATTTCCTAGTACATATTAATTAATAAGCGGGCAGTGGATTGGCAGTATCAATAGAGGGTCAGACACCATGCTTTCCACCATAGAGTTACGTCCCTTTACAGTCTGAGTTCAAATCCCGTCGAGGTTAACTTTGCCTTTCGTCCTTACGGGGTCGATAAAATAAAGTACCAGTAATGCACTGGGATAATTGCTGGCCTTGTGCCAAAAGTAGAAACAATTAATTAATAAGCGGGGTCGATTATCCGAGCCCCTAGGATATTTGGGAACCCGTACAATTGGACATGGAAGACGTCAAATTGGCAGAGTCGTGAGATTGTCGGATATAATGCTTTGCAGTATCGTTCCGACTCTTTGCTCTCTGCGTTCAAATCCCACCAAGGTCAACTTTGCTTTTCATCACTTTAAGGTCTAATACTGCGGTCGATTCTCTGTCATTCTCGACGAAATCTGCTGTATTCATACCTGCCAGGTTTCTAGGTTTTTATTTTTAAAAATGGCTTAGAAACGTCGTATGTTAATATGGCACCCCTATGACTGCATCAGTCTCTCCATCTTTCTCTGAAAGAAATCTGCTGTATTCAGACCTGAAGAGGAGATTAACTCTGCCATTTTTTTTTTTAAATACCCTAGAAAGGCCGTATGTCAACACTGCATCAGTCTCTCCATCTTTCTCTGAAAGAAATCTGCTGTATTCAGACCTGAAGAGGAGTTGACTCAACCAATTTTTTTTTTAAATGCCCTAGAAACACTGTATGGCAATGTGGCACCCCTATGACTGCATCAGTCTCTCAATTATTCTGTAGAAGAAATCTGCTGTATTCAGACCTTGATATGAGATGGACTCTGCCAGGTTTCCAGGTTTTTATTTTTAAAAATGGCTTAGAAACGTTGTATATCAATTTGGCTCTCCTACGACTGCATCAGTCTCTCTCTTTTTCCTGGAAGAAATCTGCTGTATTCAGACCCGGAGAAGACATTGGCTCTGCCATTTTTTTTTTTATGCCCTAGAAGGGCCGTATGTCAATTTGGTGCCTCTACGACTGCATCAGGAGTTACCAGTCAATACATACATAATTGAACATGGTTTGTCTGAATGACAGGGAATTGAGATAAATATATATCTATGGTATTATGGTATGAATAAAGGGGGGCTGCATAATATGTCAGGTTTTGATAACATTGTTATATTGTAGGCTTAACTAGTGTTAAACAACAGCATCATCGTCATCATCAATTATAACATCATCGTCATCATCATCAACATTATTACCATTATCACCAACACCACCAATACTGACGCCATCATCACCAACACCACCAATACTGACGCCATCATCACCAACACCACCAATACTGACGCCATCATCACCACCACCACCACCAAAACCACCACCACCACCATCACTAACAACACCATCATCACCACCATCACCATCACCATCACCACCACCACCACCACCATCACCACCACCATCACCATCACCATCATAACCATCACCACCATCATCATCATCACCAGCAACACCATCACCACCATCACTAACAACACCATCAACACCACCACCTACACTAACACCATCAGTATCACCAACACTAACGCCATCATCACCAACACTAACGCCATCATCCTCACCAACACTAGTAACAACACCACCACCATCAACACTAACGCCATCACCAACACTACCAACAGCAAAAAATATACCCTTTGTCATTTGTCCTTTTTGTCATGTAATAAGGTTTAAAAAAAAGCAAAAACTCTTTAAATAAGCAATAAAACATATTTAATCAAGAGTTACGAAATTCAGTAGATAAATTATGTAATATTCATTAATTATTTATTCAAAATGGCGGGGGATTGGCAGTATCGGTAGAGGGTCGGACGCCATGCTTTGACGCATAGAGTTACGGCCCTTGCTATTCTGAGTTCAAATCCCGCCGAGGTTAACTTTGCCTTTCATCCTTACGGGGTCGATAAAATAAAGTACCAGTAATGCACTGGGATAATTGCTGGCCTTGTGCCCAAAATAGAAACAATTATTTATTCAAAGTAATCCAACTTATTTTACAAACGGGGGGGTAAAAGAAATATATTCTGGACGCAGTCCCGCACTCCCTTCTTTATTATAGTTTAGATAAACAAAAAACAAAAGATGGTATGTTCCCTATTCCTGAAAAATTGTGCGTGTGTAGGCTGCCTGGTTGTCCTGAATCGTAGCATCGGCCCTGAACCCAAGGTATATGAATGAATTACAAAAAAACAACACCATAATAGGGAACTTATTTGAATTGAAATATAAACCAACACAAACACCCTTTGTTAATGAGCAGTTATATTTTTAAATATATCCTTTGTCATTTGTCTTTTTTGTCATGTAATAAGGTTTAAAAATAGCAACAACTGACACTGAATCCGAAATGTAACTTCCCCTTCCCCCTCGAGAAATTCAATGAGATTCCAATCATATCGTCAATCGTCAACATCACACGCGTGTGTTTGTGTACGTGTGCGTGTGTGTACGTGTGTGTGTGTGTACGTGTGTGTGTGTGTACGTGTGTATCTATGTCTGTGTGTGTGTGTGTGTGTGTGTGTACGTACGTGTGTATCTATGTCCGTGTGTGTGTGTGTGTGTGTGTGTGTGCATGCGCATGTGCGTGCGCGTGCGTGTGTGTGCGTGTGCGTGTGCATGCGCATGTGCGTGCGCGTGCGTGTGTGTGCGTGTGCCTGCGTGTGTGTGCGTGCGCGTGCGTGTGTGTGCGTGTGCCTGCGTGTGTGCGCGTGCGTGTGTGTGCGTGTGCCTGCGTGTGTGTGCGTGCGCGTGTGTGCGTGTGCCTGCGTGCGTGTAAAAGGTAAACAGAAACAACAACACAATCCTTACAGGATCTGGAAGGAATATATCCCTTCCAGATACTGTACTGATTGTGTTATTGTTTCTGTTTACCTTTTACATACACACATATATACATACATATATATATATATATATATATATATATATATATATATATATATATATATATATATATATATATATATTCCAAGCAGTCTTTCTGGACCGGGCGATGCGTTATGTCCTTGAGCAAGACACTTTATTTCACGTTGCTCCTTCTACCTGGAGTTGCGACAGATAGATAGTACCTCGCAACTGGAAAGGCCAACGAAAACATTGTTTCCTCGGTTCCATTTGACGAAAGTCGATCGATATATATATATATATATATTCTTTAAGGGTATGTCAATATTTATTATATTTTATCTGATGAAAACACACCATAATTTAACTTGGTGTCCTTGAAATATGTATAATAAAATAAATATGGTTTTATATATGAAGTTTCCATTTGTTAATATATCGTATATATATATATATATATATATATATATATACGTTATTCCGGGTTGAATCGGAGGTAACCACAGTAAGTAAGGTACTCAATACATTGCAGAGTATAAAAGTTTTAATATAGATGAGATTCTACAGGACTAGAACCGTTTCATTCTTTAGAAATCATCTAAAGAATGAAACAGTTCTAGTCCTGTAGAATCTCATCTATATTAAAACTATATATATATATATATATATATATATATATCAACATCTATGTGGACCTCTCAAATTCGTTGGATTTTCTAATTGGATGTTCACCCTGAAACTGGATACCAACCCGGAGTCCGGAGTATAGCTGAACTTCCACCAGGAAATCTTTCGTATCATTGAAAGAATTGGGGGGGGGGGTCAATACTAATAAAACAACTTTTGTATTTCATCTCAGATAAAATACAAAAGTTGTTTTGGTACCCTTGAAATATATATAATAAAATAAATATGGTTTTATAAAGATAGTTTCCATTTATTAATATCATTGATATTTATACTCCAGAAGAATTCTGTAGACTGCTTGGAATCTGTTATAAATAAATTTGTTGAATTACCAACAAATTAAATATCTCTTTGCTTTTATATATATATATATATATATATATATATATACTATAAAGTGTGTCCAAAGAATCATTTGATAATATATATACACCATTTCCTCTCCCAATTAGCATAATCAACTACACAAAAACCAGGCTATAAGATTAAAAGGCACCTATGAAGAAATAGTAGATAAATAAACGCCAGCCAGCCATCTCTCTCTCTCTCTCTCTCTCTCTCTCTCTCTCTCTCTCTCTCTCTCTATATATATATATATATATATATATATATATATATATAGAAGTAATTCCACAACAGTTAGTACACCAAACAGAGAACAAATATTACACCTTATGCGGATCCTCAGCTCGCGCCGTAGTGGAACTACTTCTACCAAACCCGTCCCATGGACTGAGTGCTCTACTACTACGGATATAACCCTTCAGTGTTTTACTATTAGGTATTTACGATTCCGCGAATATGAGGTGGTTTTCACGAACTATTATTAATCAAGTTCTAAGGAAAACTCCGTGAATAACCGGGACCGCGAATGCCGGTGCTACATTGTATATATTTATCCTCAATATGTAAAGCCTTGGTACGGCAACCAAGCAATGTGTGAGCAACTATGAAGACCATATAACAGAAGCAATCGGGCAACATGCAGGCAACTTCCAAAGCCTACAAACACTGCTTCCAGACAATCAGGCAACTATGAAAACCTGCTAACCACTGTAAAGAGCAATTAGGTAACATGTGTGTAACTATGATGGCCTGCTAATCACTAAAGAACCACCAGGCAACATGTGGGTATATAGGAACATCTGTTAACCTCTGTCCAGAGCAATCAGGCAACTACGAAGTCCGAACCTCTGTCCAGAGCAATCAGGCAACTACGAAGTCCGAACCTCTGTCCAGAGCAATCAGGCAACTACGAAGTCCGAACCTCTGTCCAGACCAATCACCCAACATCTAGGCAACTACGAAGTCCGAACCTCTGTCCAGACCAATCACCCAACATCTAGGCAACTACGAAGTCCGAACCTCTGTCCAGACCAATCACCCAACATCTAGGCAACTACGAAGTCCGAACCTCTGTCCAGACCAATCACCCAACATCTAGGCAACTACGAAGTTCGAACCTCTGTCAAGACCAATCACCCAACATCTAGGCAACTACGAAGTCCGAACCTCTGTCCAGAGCAATCACCCAACATCTAGGCAACTACGAAGTTCGAACCTCTGTCAAGACCAATCACCCAACATCTAGCCAACTACGAAGTCCGAACCTCTGTCCAGAGCAATCAGGCAACATCTAGGCAACTACGAAGTCCGAACCTCTGTCAAGACCAACCACCCAACATCTAGGCAACTACGAAGTCCGAACCTCTGTCCAGAGCAATCACCCAACATCTAGGCAACTACGAAGTTCGAACCTCTGTCAAGACCAATCACCCAACATCTAGGCAACTACGAAGTCCGAACCTCTGTCCAGACCAATCACCCAACATTTAGGCAACTACGAAGTTCGAACCTCTGTCCAGACCAATCACCCAATATCTAGGCAACTACGAAGTCCGAACCTCTCTCAAGACAAATCACCCAACATTTAGGCAACTACGAAGTCCGAACCTCTGTCCAGAGCAATCAGGCAACATCTAGGCAACTACGAAGTCCGAACCTCTGTCAAGACCAACCACCCAACATCTAGGCAACTACGAAGTCCGAACCTCTGTCCAGAGCAATCACCCAACATCTAGGCAACTACGAAGTTCGAACCTCTGTCAAGACCAATCACCCAACATCTAGGCAACTACGAAGTCCGAACCTCTGTCCAGACCAATCACCCAACATTTAGGCAACTACGAAGTTCGAACCTCTGTCCAGACCAATCACCCAATATCTAGGCAACTACGAAGTCCGAACCTCTCTCAAGACAAATCACCCAACATTTAGGCAACTACGAAGTCCGAACCTCTGTCCAGAGCAATCAGGCAACATCTAGGCAACTACGAAGTCCGAACCTCTGTCAAGACCAACCACCCAACATCTAGGCAACTACGAAGTCCGAACCTCTGTCCAGAGCAATCAGGCAAGATCTAGGCAACTACGAAGTCCGAACCTCTGTCAAGACCAACCACCCAACATCTAGGCAACTACGAAGTCCGAACCTCTGTCCAGAGCAATCACCCAACATCTAGGCAACTACGAAGTTCGAACCTCTGTCAAGACCAATCACCCAACATCTAGGCAACTACGAAGTCCGAACCTCTCTCAAGACAAATCACCCAACATTTAGGCAACTACGAAGTTCGAACCTCTCTCAAGACAAATCACCCAACATCTAGGCAACTACGAAGTCCGAACCTCTGTCCAGACCAATCACCCAACATTTAGGCAACTACGAAGTTCGAACCTCTGTCCAGACCAATCACCCAATATCTAGGCAACTACGAAGTCCGAACCTCTCTCAAGACAAATCACCCAACATTTAGGCAACTACGAAGTCCGAACCTCTGTCCAGAGCAATCAGGCAACATCTAGGCAACTACGAAGTCCGAACCTCTGTCAAGACCAACCACCCAACATCTAGGCAACTACGAAGTCCGAACCTCTGTCCAGAGCAATCAGGCAACATCTAGGCAACTACGAAGTCCGAACCTCTGTCAAGACCAACCACCCAACATCTAGGCAACTACGAAGTCCGAACCTCTGTCCAGAGCAATCAGGCAACATCTAGGCAACTACGAAGTCCGAACCTCTGTCAAGACCAACCACCCAACATCTAGGCAACTACGAAGTCCGAACCTCTGTCCAGAGCAATCAGGCAACATCTAGGCAACTACGAAGTCCGAACCTCTGTCCAGAGCAATCAGGCAACATCTAGGCAACTACGAAGTCCGAACCTCTGTCAAGAGCACCAGGAAACATGTAGGTAAATAAATACTTGCTACACATTGTAATGAAATGAAAATGGAATGGTACGATCAGGTTTGCAAGATCTGATGGATTAACCGAGACCCTCATCCAAGGACATCAGAGGAAAATCACGTGGATACCATGGAGGAAAATCACGTGGATACCATGGAGAAAATGGACCAGTAAAGAGATGGGTGGGGGTGGTACTACTCCACCACGACTCTGGGGGAGTAAAGTGGACCAGTCAAGAGATGGGTGGAGGGAGGTGGTGTACTGTTCCACCACGACTCTGGGGAAGTAAAGACGCAACACCCATGTCTCGCAAGCTGGAATGACTGCCAGCGCGACGGCCTCACCACCCTCCAGGGAAACGCTTGTGTGTGTGTGTGTGTGTGTGTGTGTGTGTGTGTGTGTGTGTGTGTGTGTGTGTGTGTGTGTGTGTGTGTTAACCACAGTTAAAGAAGAGACTCAATACTTTGGTAGGATATAGGGATCTCAGTTATAAATAGAAATGACTTCTACAGGATGTCCGAAACGTCGTAACCACACGCACACACACTCTCACCAAGCGTGAAACTAATAATTGTTTCTACGTTAGGCACAAGGCCAGCAATTTTCCAGTGCATTACTGGTACTTTATTTTATCGACCCCGTAAGGATGAAAGGCAAAGTTAACCTTGGCGGGATTTGAACTCAGAATTGTAAATACCATGTAATAATTATTCCTGCATTTGTTTGTCTTTTGTTATTTCGAACTATATATATATCAGGAAGGGTGTGGTAAAATACCAGGTGGACCATAATCCACCAGAGTACTCGAGGGAGTAATATTCAGGACCCCAACGGCTGAGCTCGGCCATTCCGCTAGGAAAGCCCTGATGATTTCTCCCGAATTTCTATATTATATATATAGAGAGAGAGAGAGGAAGAAGAGAACAGAGAGAGAGAGCGAACAGAGAGAGAGAGAGAGCGGACAGGGAGAGAGAGCGGACAGGGAGAGAGAGCGGACAGGGAGAGAGAGCGGACAGGGAGAGAGCGGACAGGGGGGAGGGGGAGGGGACAGGGGGAGGGGGAGCGGACAGGGGGGAGCGGACAGGGGGGCGGGGGGGAGTGAGGGGAGGGGAGGGGAGAGAGAGAGCGAACAGAGAGATATAGATATACACATTCATTTATAAATATTCGTTCACACAAACACACACATAGCTTAATTTACACAAAATTACTCAGCTACACACATTCACTACGTTACATACACATACATACACAATCATACACATACTTACATACACAATCATACACTACACTTACATACACAATCATACACATACTTACATACACACACGGCCCGCCCATCCAGTCAGCCAGTCAATCAACAAACCTGGCTTGCTTTATATATACATGTGTGTGTGTGTGTGTGTGTGTATACGTCTGTGTGTGTGTGTGTGTATATACGTCTGTGTGTGTGTGTGTGTATATACGTCTGTGTGTGTGTGTGTGTATATACGTCTGTGTGTGTGTGTGTGTGTGTGTGTGTGTGTGTGTGTGTGTGTGTGTCTGTGTGACCTAGAGGCAACATCTAACATTCCCCGTGTCATATCTATTTTTAACTTGTTTACAAGAAAAAAATCTCTCCCTCTCCCCCTCCCTCTCTCTCACTCTTCCTCTCTCTC
>OZ024757.1:31618956-31623956 GCA_964016885.1 Eledone cirrhosa | reverse complement strand
GTGTGTAGTGCTGCTGGGTGTGTAGTGCTGCTGTGGTGTGGAGTGCTGCTGGGTGTGTAGTGCTGCTGTGGTGTGTAGTGCTGCTGTTGTGTGTAGTGCTGCTGTTGGCTGTAATAGTGCTGCTGTGGTGTGTAGTGCTGCTGTTGTGTGTAGTGCTGCTGTTGTGTGTAGTGCTGCTGTTGGCTGTAATATAGTGCTGCTGTGGTGTGTAGTGCTGCTGTGGTGTGTAGTGCTGCTGTTGACTGTAATATAGTGCTGCTGTGGTGTGTAGTGCTGCTGTGGTGTGTAGTGCTGCTGTTGCTGTAATAGAGTGCTGCTGTGGTGTGTAGTGCTGCTGTTGGCTGTAATATAGTGTTGTTGTGGTGTGTAGTGCTGCTGTGGTGGTGTGTAGTGCTGCTGTTGGCTGTAATATAGTGCTGTTGTGGTGTGTAGTGCTGCTGTGGTGTGTAGTGCTGCTGTTGGCTGTAATATAGTGTTGTTGTGGTGTGGAGTGCTGCTGTGGTGTGTAGTGCTGCTGTTGGCTGTAATATAGTGCTGTTGTGGTGTGTAGTGCTGCTGTGGTGTGTAGTGCTGCTGTTGCTGTAATATAGTGCTGCTGTTGGCTGTAATATAGTGCTGCTGTGGTGTGTAGCGCTGCTGTGATGTGTAGTGCTGCTGTTGGCTGTAATATAGTGCTGCTGTGGTGTGTAGCGCTGCTGTGATGTGTAGTGCTGCTGTTGGCTGTAATATAGTGCTGCTGTGGTGTGGAGTGCTGCTGTGGTGTGTAGTGCTGCTGTTGCTGTAATATAGTGCTGCTGTTGCTGTAATATAGTGCTGCTGTGGTGTGTAGCGCTGCTGTGATGTGTAGTGCTGCTGTTGGCTGTAATATAGTGCTGCTGTGGTGTGTAGCGCTGCTGTGATGTGTAGTGCTGCTGTTGGCTGTAATATAGTGCTGCTGTGGTGTGTAGCGCTGCTGTGGTGTGTAGTGCTGCTGTTGGCTGTAATATAGTGTTGTTGTGGTGTGGAGTGCTGCTGTGGTGTGTAGTGCTGCTGTTGCTGTAATATAGTGCTGCTGTTGCTGTAATATAGTGCTGCTGTGGTGTGTAGTGCTGCTGTTGGCTGTAATATAGTGTTGTTGTGGTGTGTAGTGCTGCTGTTGCTGTAATATAGTGCTGCTGTGGTGTGTAGTGCTGCTGTTGCTGTAATATAGTGCTGCTGTGGTGTGTAGTGCTGCTGTGGTGTAGTGCTACTGTGGTGTAGTGCTGCTGTGGTGTGTAGTGCTACTGTGGTGTAGTGCTGCTGTGGTGTGTAGTGCTGCTGTGGTGTAGTGCTACTGTGGTGTAGTGCTACTGTGGTGTAGTGCTACTGTGGTGTGTAGTGCTGATGTTGTCAGCACTGGTGGTGTGTGGTGGTGCTAGTGGTGCTACTGTTGGCTCTGGTGAGTTGATGTAGTACTGCTGTTGGTTGTAATGTAATGCTGCTGTTGGCTGCAATGTAATGCTGCTGTTGGCTGTGATGTAATGCTGCTGTTGGCTGCAATGTAATGCTGCTGTTGGCTGTGATGTAATGCTGCTGTTGGCTGTGATGTAGTACTGCTGACTGTGATGTAATGCTGCTGTTGGCTGTGATGCAGTACTGCTGTTGGCTGTAATGTAATGCTGCAGTTGGCTGTGATGTAGTACTACTGTTGACTGTGATGTAATGCTGCTGCTGGCTGTAATGTAATGCTGCTGTTGGCTGTGATGTAATGCTGCTGCTGACTGTAATGTAATGCTGCTGTTGGCTGTGATGTAGTACTGCTGACTGTGATGTAATGCTGCTGTTGGCTGTGATGTAGTACTGCTGTTGGCTGTGATGTAATGCTGTTGTTGACTGTGATGTAATGCTGTTGTTGGCTGTGATGTAATGCTGCTGTTGGCTGTGATGTAATGCTGCTGTTGGCTGTGATGTAATGCTGCTGTTGGCTGTGATGTAATGCTGCTGTTGACTGTGATGTAATGCTGCTGTTGGCTGTGATGTAATGCTGCTGTTGGCTGTGATGTAATGCTGCTGTTGGCTGTGATGTAATGCTGTTGTTGACTGTGATGTAATGCTGCTGTAGGCTCTCCAGGGGTTCTGTGGTCTGCAGTGGTGTAGCGGTGCTGTCGGTTCTGGTGTATAGTGGTGTAGTATTGCTGTTGGCTATGATATAGTGCTGCTGTTGGTGGTGGTGGTTGTGTGCTGCTGCTGTAGGGTCTGCAAGGATTCTGAGGTGTATAGTGGTGATGTGCTGCTGCTGCTGGCTGTGATGTGGTGCTGCTGTATATTCTGGCGAAGTAATGTATATATATGTATATATATATCTAAGGCGGGTAAAATTCCCAAGATCCATGAACGAGTTCTCTCCAGCGGTCTCTGTCCCTCATTATCGCTGCCATGTCCTGCGTCTCCAACAGACCAGTGTCTGTCCTTAGGGCATCAACATACGTTAACCTTGGTCTTCCTCTTCCAGTGTGTCCATGTAGCGGCTCCCACAGGAGCACTGAGTGCAATGTCAACTCTGGATGTCGGTGGGCATATCCAGCTAACCTCAGTCTCCTCTGTGTCACTTTTGAGCTGACTTTTGGGAGGCTCCCATACAGCTCTGAGTTTTTTTCATCCTCAGTGTATACTGATTAATGTTCAGAGCCATCCTCAGCATTCTCGTGTAGCACCCACCCATCTGAGTGAGTTTCTTGGTCAGTGTCCAAGTCTCAGACCCGTACAGCAGCACAGACTCCACTACAGCAATGAAGAGGCGGATTTTCAGGTCTTTACGAAGGTCCGATTTCCACACCGATCTCAAGCCGCGGCACGCCGCCCAGGCTTTGCTCTTCCTCTCAACCACATCATCTTCCGTATTCCCAATCTTTGCTCCCAAATACAGGAAGCCCTCAACCAATTCTAGCGGCTTCCCGCCTACATTAGTGATCCCCTATGGCTTCTCAACATTCTCTACCAGATATTTTGTTTTAGTCTCATTTATTCTCAGCCCCACACTCATCGACACAGTCTCAACCTCCCGCATCAAATCCTCTGCCTCCTTCACTGTATTTGTCACCAAAACTATGTCGTCGGCAAATTCAGCATCTGATACCTTTTTCGCCTTAACTCTCATGCTCTGAGCCGATGCTACAGTAAAGCCAGAGTCCTGGTGTTTCTCCAGTGCAAGGCGCATATAATAGTCCACTACGATGATAAAAAGGTAGGGAGCCAATGTATCTCCCTGGAGCACTCCAGCCAGTATCTCAAAAAACTCTGTCATCCCATCAGGAAAAAGAACAAAAGGAAGCACGTCAGCTCTGCAAACCCAAAAGTGTGTGCAGCCAGAGAACACCTGAAAGCTGCCAAGGACCAATTCTATGCTGATCCTACGGAGGAGAGGATGGAGACTGTGGAGGTGATGAGGGAAGAACTCTGTACCGCTTATACTGAGGCCAGAGAGGAGGCACTGATAGAGAAGATCAGAAGTGTGGAGAGACCGGTTGACAGATTTGGATGTAAGGAGAGCTGGATGATCATCAGCGAGATCACAGGGAGGAAGAGAAGGTGTTCGAGTCAGATCCAGGGAATGGGGCCTGAGGATAGGAAGAGAAAATGGCTAGACCATTTTAGGACCCTACTAGGAGAGCTACCCTCCACAGCCCAGAGCACTGGGGAGATCAGGCGGCTGTTTGAGGAACTGGATATTGAGACAGAGCCCTTCACCAGAGAGGAGCTTCAGAGAGCCAAGAAGAGGATCAAGGAAGGCAAGGCTCATGGAGAAGATGGAGTGGCACCAGAGGTGATGAAGAGGTGTGATTTTGATGATATCATCCTGGGGTTCTGTAACCGGGCACTGGAGAAAGGAGTTGCCCCGAATCAGTGGAGGATCAGTAACATCGTCCCAGTGCCAAAGAAGGGAGATCTCTCTGACACCAACAACTACAGGGGGATCTCACTGACGTCACTTGTGGCAAAGACCCTCAACAGGATGATTCTTAACAGGATCCAGCCTGAGATGGAGAAGAAGCTCAGGGACAACGAGAATGGCTTCAGAGAGGGAAGATCAACCACCAGCCACATCCTGATGCTGAGGAGGATATTAGAGGGAGCTAGAGCAAAGTGCCTTCCTGCGGTCATGGTTTTTATTGACTTTAGGAGGGCCTTTGATTCTGTGGACCGTCACTGCCTGATGAAGATCTTACAGGCTTATATATATATATATATATGTATGTATATATATATATGCGTGTGTGTGTGTGTATGTACATATATAAGAGAGGCATGTATGTGTGTGTGTGAGAGAGATATACAGATAGAGAGGTGCACTTGTTAGCAAGTATGTGTGAATTTCCTGTTTGTGTGAAGAGAATTGTGTTAAATCCGGGTATGACGAGAATTTCTAGTAACCACAGTTTTTCTTTCTCCCACTATACATACATGCATGCATGCATACATACACATACATACACACATACAGGTACATACACATATATATACACACATATACAGAGAAGAGACAGAGAGAGAAGAGACAGAGAGAGAAGAGACAGAGAGAGAAGAGACAGAGAGAGAAGAGACAGAGAGAGAAGAGACAGAGAGAGAAGAGACAGAGAGAGAAGAGACAGAGAGAGAAGAGACAGAGAGAGAAGAGACAGAGAGAAGAGACAGAGAGAAGAGACAGAGAGAAGAGACAGACAGAGAGAAGAGACAGAGAGAGAAAAAAATGTGAATATTATGTAATAATGTTAATTGCTGTAGCAGAAAGCCAATCTATTACAGACATGAACTCAGGAATAAGAAGGCAGATAAAATATAAGACAAAAATAAGTAAGATAAAATATAATCTATTGGTGACATGATCTGGAAAATTATTTTAAAAATGTAAAAATTGGAATGAAATCTATGTTGAAATACATATATATGTGTGTGTGTGTGTATATATTATATATATATATAATCACACATGCACTCATATATATATATACACACACATATATATATATATATATATATATAAA
>OZ024757.1:31603956-31616456 GCA_964016885.1 Eledone cirrhosa | reverse complement strand
AGAATGTCTCAGGAAAGAATTTCTGGATAGATTTGTAGCTCGGAGATCAGAGAGTCACTTCAGGTAGAGCTGCTACTTCTCTGAATTGAAAGATCATAGTTCCGATACTATGGGGATGTGGTTAGAATGTCTCAGGAAAGAATTTCTGGATAGATTTGTAGCTCGGAGATCAGCGAGTCACTTCAGGTAGAGCTGCTACTTCTCTGAATTGAAAGATCATAGCTCCGATACTATGGGCATGTGGTTAGAATGTCTCAGGAAATAATTTCTGGATAGATTTGTAGCTCGGAGATCAGAGAGTCACTTCGGGTAGAGCTGCTACTTCTCTGAATTGAAAGATCATAGCTCCGATACTATGGGCATGTGGTTAGAATGTCTCGGGAAAGAATTTCTGGATAAATTTGTAGCTCGGAGATCAGCGAGTCACTTCAGATAGAGCTGCTACTTCTCTGAATTGAAAGATCATAGCTCCGATACTATGGGCATGTGGTTAGAATGTCTCGGGAAAGAATTTCTGGATAAATTTGTAGCTCGGAGATCAGCGAGTCACTTCAGGTAGAGCTGCTACTTCTCTGAATTGAAAGATCATAGCTCCGATACTATGGGCATGTGGTTAGAATGTCTCAGGAAAGAATTTCTGGATAGATTTGTAGCTCGGAGATCAGAGAGTCACTTCAGGTAGAGCTGCTACTTCTCTGAATTGAAAGATCATAGCTCCGATACTATGGGCATGTGGTTAGAATGTCTCGGGAAAGAATTTCTGGATAGATTTGTAGCTCGGAGATCAGAGAGTCACTTCAGGTGGAGCTGCTACTTCTCTGAATTGAAAGATCATAGCTCCGATACTATGGGCATGTGGTTAGAATGTCTCAGGAAAGAATTTCTGGATAGATTTGTAGCTCGGAGATCAGAGAGTCACTCCAGGTCGAGCTGCTATTTCTCCGAATTGAGAGATCACAGCTCAGATATTACAGGCTTGTGGTTAGAATGACTCAGGAAAGAATCGCTGGGCAGATTTTACAGGCAAAAGCAACTTTCAAAAGCCTGAAAATATTATTGACAGTTTTCTTTTATAGATTGGGGGGGGGGGGGGCAGGGGGCTATGTGAACAAGTACACAAGCCCTTGGAAATCTGCCACCCCTTTTCCACCATCATCTACCCACAATCCGAACAACATTAATGATCTGCTTTAGCTAACATTTCCTCGGAGCGGTTCTTTTTATGCTTGAGTTAGAACGAGGCCCTGCCTGTTGTTCCTGAAGAGAGTGATTCATCGCTACTAGGGACCCCGATAGTAGTTTTGTCTATCTGTGGTTACCGTGTAGGAAAAGGGTGCTGCCCTGGAATAAGCACCCCCCACCGCCACCGCAAGCCCCGAAGGATCTAATTTAGCTTGTCAGAAGAGATCAATAAATTTAAATAAACACAAGTAAAATATATACATATATATATATATATGTATATAAATATATATATACATTCATACATACATATACATACATACATACACACATATACATACATACATGTGCTATATCAAACGTTAACCTAATATATCCCTTCCATATACTGTACCGATTGTGTTGTTATTTCTGTTTACCTTTTACATACATTATATATATATATATATATATATATATATAATGTCACCTGAATGAGTGATTATATGTGTGTGTGTATGTATATATATATATACACATACGTGTGTGTGTATGTATGCATGTATGCGTGTGCGTCTTATCAACAGTTATCTGTTATTCTTCAGTTCAAAAGTTGTGTCAGGCACAGAAGGTCAGACAGTGGAAGATGGAATAAAAACAAACGAACACACAGACACAAGCACACAGACACACAGGTACACAGACACACAAAGACGTTGACACACTCAAGCACACATATACTACAGTAATACACTTGAACAGAGAGAGAGAAAGAGAGAGAAAGAGAGAGAGAAAGAGAAAGAGAGAGAGAAAGAGAAAGAGAGAGAGAAAGAGAGAAAGAGAAAGAGAGAGAGAAGAGAAAGAGAGAGAAAGAGAGAAGAGAGAAAGAGAGAGAGAGAGAAAGAGAGAAGAGAGAAAGAGAGAAAGAAAGAGAGAAAGAAGGAGAGAAAGAAAGAGAGAAAGAAAGAGAGAAAGAAAGAGAGAAAGAAAGAGAAGAAAGAAAGAAAGAGAGAAAGAAAGAAAGAAAGAAAGAGAGAAAGAAAGAAAGAGAGAAAGAAAGAAAGAGAGAAAGAAAGAAAGAAAGAGAGAGAGTCACTACTTTAAAACTGATAGCGTATGGTCTTCTAAATGTTTGCCAAATATACCATAAATACATTCATTCTTCTGATGAAGGACTAGCGTCCGAAACGTTAAGACCCTCTTCCTGCTATTTCAAGCGTTAACCTAATATATTCCTTCCATACACTGTACCGATCGTGTTATTATTTCTGTTTACCTTTTACACACACACACACACTTTAATCTGAGATTTTAATAGATAACTTTTTTTTATTTGCCACCAGGGCATCAAAAAGTGGGAGTTTACATAAAAAGGCGTCCTCAATAACAAGATATAAAAATAAAATAAAATATAACAAAAATAAATTTAATAACAAAATCCTCAATAGGGAGGAGGCGCCTTGGGGGGGGGGGGGATCGCACACACACACCCGAAAAAAAAGTGTGCAACCCTTCATAGATAGATTAAGAAAACAAGAGTGATACAGGTAGAATCCCGTTATAACGAAATTTTTTTTCAATCCCAAGCGACACGCTCCATGTGTTAGGTTGAACTCGTTATAAAGAATTTTTAGCTACAACGAATTTTTTTATAGTCCGTGAATTTCGTTATAGTTATTCATTGACCAGACCAGAGTCAGGAATATAACGATAACACCAAAGTCTAAACATGACCATCCCCACTGACAACAGGTGCGATATTGATACAGCAGAAATAGGCTAAAGAAACACCTGAATAAAAGTCAAAGGGCAGGTAGAAAAATCTGGGAGGGAGAGAGGAAGGGAGGAGGGGGGTGGAGAGAGGGGGGAGGGATGGAGGGGGGGAATGAGGGAGGGAGTGAGGGAGTGAGTGAGGAAGTGAGTGAGGGAGGGAGTGAGTGAGGGAGGGAGTGAGGGAGTGAGTGAGGGAGGGAGTGAGGGAGGAGGGAGTGAGGGAGGGAGGGAGTGAGGGAGTGAGTGAGGGAGGGAGTGAGGGAGGGAGTGAGGGAGGGAGGGAGTGAGGGAGGGAGGGAGGGAGGGAGGGAGTGAGGGAGAGAGTGAGGGAGCGAGAGAGGGAGAGAGAGAGGGAGTGAGAAAGGGAGAGAGGGGGAAGAAGGAAGGGAGGAAGGGGGTAGGGAGCGAGTGTAGAGAGAGGGAGGAAGGGGGTAGGGAGGAAGGGGGTAGGGAGCGAGGTAGAGGGAGGAAGGGGGTAGAGAGGAAGGGGGTAGGGAGCGAGGTTAGAGAGGAAGGGAGGAAGGAAGAGAGGAAGGGAGCGAGGTAGAGAGAGAGGAAGGGAGAGAGGGAAGAAGGAAGGGAGGAAGGGAGGTAGGGAGGGAGGTGGTAGGGAGGGAGGTAGAGAGAGGGAGGTAGAGAGAGGAGAGAGGTAGAGAGAGGGAGAGGGGGAGAGAGGGAGAGAGGTAGGGAGAAAGGTAGGGAGGAAGGGAGGGTAGGGAGGAAGGGAGGTAGGGAGAAAGGGAGGAAGGAGAAAGGTAGGGAGAAAGGGAGGGAGGAAGGTAGGAAGGTAGGGAGGAAGGGAGGAAGAGAGGGAGGAAGAGGGGGAGGGGGGGGGGGGGTTAGGAAGGGGGGGGGTGAAGAGGGGGGGAGAGGGAGGAAGGAAGAGAGAAGAGAGGGAGGGAGGGAGGGAGGAAGAGAGAGGGGGGAGGGAGGGAGGAAGGAAGAGAGGGAGGGAGGGAGGGAGGAAGGGAGGGAGGGAGGAAGGGAGAGAGGGAGGGAGGGAGGGAGGGAGGAGGGAGAGGGAGGGAGGGAGGGAGGGAGGGAGGGAGGGGCAGATGGGGGAGAGGAGGGAGGGAGGGAGGGAGGGAGGGACAAAAGTCACACACAAAGTCACACACACACTCAAAGAAAGACACAAAGACACAGACAGTAAGCCAGACACACAGAAAGAAAGTCACACACACAGAAACAAAGTCACACACACACGAAGAAAGACATACATAGGCACAGACACACAGAAAGTCACACACACACATACACACACACACACACACACACACACAAAGTAAAGTCTCACACACACGCAGAAAGAAAGACATACACAGACACACAGAAAGTCACACACACACAGAAAGTCACACACACACACACAGAAAGAAAAGTCACACACACACACAGAAAGAAAGTCACACACACACACACACAGAAAGGTAGTCTCACACACACACACACACAGAGAAAGAAAGTCTCACACACACACACAGAAGAAAGTCTCACACACACACAGAAAGAAAGTCACACACACACACACAGAAAGTCTCACACACACACACAGAAAGGTAGTCTCACACCACACACACACACAGAGAAAGAAAGTCTCACACACACACACAGAAAGAAAGTCTCACACACACACACACAGAAAGGAAGTCTCACACACACACACAGAGAAAGAAGGAAGTTAAATTCTTTATATATCTTTTAAATTCTTCTCGCTTCTCGTTATATTGTTTGTTTGTGTGTGTGCATGTCTGAGTGTGTGTGTGTGTGTATGTGTGAGTGTTTGTGTGTGTGTGTGCGAGTGTGTTTATGTTTATTTATATGTGTATGTGTGTGTGTTTGTATGTGTATATGATTATATGTATAATTGTTTCTACTTTTGGCACAAGGCCAGCAATAACTCAGTGCATTACTGGTACTTTATTTCATCGACCCCGTAAGGATGAAAGGCAAAGTATGTGTGTGTGTTTATATGTACATATGTGCGTGTGTATGTGTGTATACACGTGTGTGTGGTGTGTGTGTGTGTTTAGATGTATATATGTGCGTGTGTATATATGTGTGTGTGTGTTTATAGTGTGTGTGTGTGTGTGTGTGTGTGTGTGTGTGTGTGTGTGTGTGTGTTTATATGTATATATGTGTGTGTGTATGTGTGTATATATGTATTTTGTGAGATGCAGATTTGGCGAACTTGGAATTCATTGTCACCTATTTTTTTATAATAAATTCTGTTTAACGTGTTGAATTCTTGCTCTATTGTTTACATAGAAACACACACACATATATATACATAGAAACACACACACATATATATACATATATACACACATACAAACATACATATAAACACACATACGTACATATACACAAACACATATATACACACACACACATACATACATACACATACGCACATATATACAGAAGGGGAGAGAAAGACACACATATACACAGATACATACATATAAACACACATACATACATATACACAAACGCACATACATACATACACATACGCACATATATACAGAAAGGGAGAGAAAGACATACATACATATAAACATACGTACATACACACAAACATATACACACACACACACACATACATACATACACATACGCACATATATACAGCAAGGGAGAGAAAGACACACACACACATATATAGCAATCTCTATACCTCTCATTTATATATATATATATATATATATATATATATATATATATATATATATATATATATATATACATACATACACATGCGGATTTCTACCTGGAGTTGCGACCGATAGATAGTACTAGCAACTGGAAAGACTATGGAAACATCGTTTCCTCGGTCCGATTTGACGAAAGTCGATCGACTGTCTATACATGCGGATGTATATACATACATACAGAGAGAGAAAGTCATAGATAGTTATATATCTATATACATATATATATATATATTAAATTGTTAAACAATATTCAATAATTATGTCAAAGAATGAGTTTTACAGTAGATTGGAAGCACTCAACGGTAAAAAAATAATTTTCTGGAGTTATTAATATTTGGATTGGCAGTATCGGTAGAGCGTCTGACGCCATGCTTTGCAGCAAAGAGTTACGTCCTCCCTTTATGGTCTGAGTTCAAATCCCGCCGAGGTTAACTTTGCCTTTCATCCTTACGGGGTCGATAAAATAAAGTACCAGTAATGCACTGGGTTATTGCTGGCCTTGTGCCAAAAGTAGAAACAGTTATTAATATTAAAATATAAGTATTAATAAAATAGATGTTCTTTTGATCAATTACATTTTATTATACATATTTCGGATGTACAACAGTACGTCCTCATCAGACAACATTTTAATATATATACACACTCACACACTCCCCCGTACCACCACCCCTCTCTGCTGTTGCTGTTTTGACTTACGCCCCTTGCTTACCTCTATTACACCTCTCTTCTATTCCCTCACCACCACCACTCTCTTCCCAACACTTTCATCTCTCTAGCTATCTATCCTTCTTGTATCTCCCCCCCCCTCTCTCTTTTCTATCCTATTATAACTATCTCTCTATCTTCAATCCCCCCTCTCTCTTTTCTATCCTATTATAACTATCTCTCTATCTTCAATCCCCCCTCTCTCTCTCTTTTCTATCCTATTATAACTATCTCTCTATCTTCAATCCCTCCCTCTCTCTTTTCTATCCTATTATAACTATCTCTCTATCTTCTATCCCCCCCTCTCTCTTTTCTATCCTATTATAACTATCTCTCTATCTTCTATCCCCCCCCCCTCTCTCTTTTCTATCCTATTATAACTATCTCTCTATCTATCCTTCTATCTCCCCCTTCTCTCTCTCTCTTCTATCCTATTATAACTAACTATCTCTCTTTTCTATCCTATTATAACTATCTATCTCTCTATCTATCCTTCTTCTATCTCCCCCCTCTTTCTCTCCGTGCAAATCTCTCTTTTCTATCCTATTATATCTATCTATCTCTATCCATCTTTCTATTACTCTATCTATCTCTGTCTATCTGTCTATCTTTCTCTCCCTCCCACTCTTCCTCGTTTTCGCGCTCAACTCTTATCTATTACCTCTTCCTCTCACTCACTCAGTTTCCTCCACCTCCGCAAGCTCCACATTCATCTTCACCACTTCCTCCCTCCGTCGCCACCATCGCCTACATTCCTCCTCCTCCGCCGCCACCATCGCCTATTGCCTCCATTCCTCCTCCACCGCCGCCATCATCGCCTATTGCCGTCATTCTCCTCCTCCTCCTCTTCCTCCTTCTACGCCTGCTCTACTTTTCATCAGATCACTCTCGTTCGTTCTTTCTCTCTCTCTGTCTCTCTCTCTCTCTCTGTTTGTCTCTCTTTGTCTCTCTCGCTCGCTCTTACTCCCACCCATATACATACATACATACATACATACACACACACCAGCCAGCTATCACTCCCCTTCCTCCTCTTCCTCCCCCTCACCGACATACTGTCGTGCTGCCGACACCCCAGCTTTTCATTCAGTGTCTACATTTCTCGCGGTCAGGTCAGACGGCCAGACCAGGAGGGGGAAAGAAAAAGAAAGAAAAGGAAAGAAAGAAGGAAAGAAAGAAAGAAAAGAAGTACTTTTCTTTAAGTTTTTATTTTTTATATATATATATATACACATTATATATATATATATATATATATGTGTAGATAGTTATATCAATCAACACCCCCCTCTCACATGCACATCAAACAAAACTAAGAAATTTTTATTATTATTATTATTATTATTATTTCAAAAATATTTTATATTAAAAACAAGAACACATACATACATATACACATATACAGATAGATAGATTTATATATATATATATATGTATAAATAATATATATATATATATATATATATTGTAAACAAACAAGCGACACTTTATACCATATAAACCGAGGGACAGTATATATATTTGTGTGTATATATATATATATCAATATATATACATACAAATATATATATATATATATACACAAATATATGTATACATCAATGTTGATGTATACATATAAATTGTCATCGCATGTATAACACATATTTATATGTGTGTATATATATATTATATACATACATGAAATTAACACTCGGAGAATGAAGAAGTGAAAGAAAAGAAGAAGGAAAAAAAAAAAGAAGAGAGGAGTTCCACGGTGTTTACCATTTTCAACTCAACTTGAACACACACATATTCACACACACACACACATATATATATATATATACATACACACACATGTATATATACATATATAATATATATAATATATATATATATAAAAAGTGATTTATTAGTACGATCACAACAAAACCAAATTACCCCTCCCACCCCACCAAACAACAACAAAAAAAATTACTTCGTTTCCAAGCACCCCCTCCCTGACACACTCCCAGTTTCACCACAACAACCATAACAATAACAACAACAACTATACAAAATCCATATAAAACTATTTCTAAGTTGAACGACCGTCCCTCACTGATTTCGTAGATGATATGAACAGAATGGGCAAAGAAGCAAGCTTGGAAGGGCTTAGTAAGTGATTTTTTTTTTTACACATTCTTTTAAAACCTTTTGTTTTGCTGTTATATATGTATGTATGTGTATTATATATATGTATATATATATATGTATATATATATGTATATATATATAGGAAAAGTGTCAGAGTGCGTTTTGGTCCACCTGGTTCCTTACCACACTTTCTTCGTTTTATATATATATATATATATATATATTTGTGTGTAACATTGTATATATATATATATAGTCTGTGTGTAAATTGTGTATATTTGTGTATATATTTTTTTGTATAATCTGTATCATTTTATCACGTATTTTTCTAATATTGTGTAACATTGTGTATGTATTATATATATATGTATATATTTAATTTGACACAATATATAACTAATCCATTACCAAAGGTTTCAGGACCCTAGACAATATAAAAATACGTCTGGTTCGTTCATCAGACAGAGGGGTTAACATATATATATATATATTAAATGTATTATATATGTGTCATTGTGTCATTTTATCACATTGTTGTTCTATTATTGAGTAACTGTGTTAATACATATACACATACAAACATACACACACCACATGTATATGTATATGTATATATATATATATATATAGTGTATTTGTGTAATATATATATATATATATATATATATATATATCATTTTATCACATTTTCTATTGTGTAATATTGTATGTAAGTATATACATATACACATATATAGATATATTTGTATAGTGAGTATACATTTATATAATCTCTCTCTCTCTCTCTCTCTATATATATATATATATATATGTGTGTGTGTATGTGTGTGTGCCTCATTTTATCATTTATTTTCTATTGTGTAACATTTTGTGTGTGTGTGTATGTGTATCCATATACACACATACGTACATGTATTTCTATAAACTATTTACCTACATAATGAAACAATAACTGAAACTTCGAAGTCACTTATCATATTTCGTTTCGATCTCTTCATAAAAAATATATATATAAATTTGATAAATTTTTCACCTAAAATAGTTCACATGTATTTAATACTCGTCACTCGTCAGTGGATGTTTCATATACACAAAAGCACCACTTCAATACACACACACACACACACACACACATACACACACGCGCGCATGTGTGTGTCTGTGTCACTTCCTTTATCACTTCTATATTTATTATGTAATACACTGTACATACACACTACAGTGAATGGCACCATCAGCTAGTTAGTACTTTCTACTATAGTTTCTAGATTGACTAATGTTGAGACAACACAGTATATTAAATCATTGTACACACACACACACACACATATATATATATATAATTATATATGTATATATATCATTATATATATATATATATATATATATATATATATATATATATATATATATATATATAATTAATTGTTTCTACTTTTGGCACAAGGCAGCAAATGATCCAGTGTATTACTGGTACTTTATTTATCGACCCCAAAACGATGAAAGGCAATCAATGTTAACCCCGACGGGATTTGAACTCAGAATTATATATATATATATATATATATATATATATAATTTGCTTACAGTGTACCTTCGGTTTATGATATTTGTATATTATTCAAATAGCGAGGTATAGGTAACCCATACACTATAGAAACAATTGTTACCTAATAAATTCTATATACCTGCATTTCCATTTCGTAAACTTCTCTCTCTCTCTATATATATATAATTAATACTATATAAATATATAATTTATACTATATATATATATATATATATACGTGTGTGTACAATATTGAGACAATACACTATATTAAATCAATGTACACACATATATATATACGTGTGTGTATATATATATATAGAGTATGGTGTGGTTATTTTTCTACACGTTCTCATAAAACTTGAATATGTGATGTGAAGTTGTGAAGTTCATACGCTTCCCTGAAGCGTAAAGTGGCGTATATGAACTTAACACGTAATCTATATATACATACATACATATATATATATATGTGTGTGTGTGTGTGTATTTGTGTCTATATATATGTGTGTATATATTTATATATATATATATATATATGCTTATGTATGTATAAAGGGGAAAAAACGAAGGCTTTTTAAGTATTTAACACATCTTTTTTTCATTCTACGCACGTTTTGGCAAAGAGAAGCTTTGTGGATATATATATATATATATATATATATATATATATATATATATATATATATATATATATCGTGGTGCCCCGGCATAGCCTTAGTCTGTCGGCTAGAACACGTAATAGATTAATGACATATATTTTAGTGTGTCGATGTTTATGCCCCGTAACCTAGCAGTTCGACAAAAAGAATGCGACAAAATAAGTACCATTGTTAGGCAAAACAATAAAAACAAACAAACACAACTGTGTACTTTGGGTCACTGAATGAGTCGACAAAATATATTGCTGTCAGGCAATGAATGCTCCAGCATGACCGCAGTCATCCAAAGTGTAAGAGGGTTCATAGAGGTGATTGACATTGAATTGTCTTCCTTTCTTTCTTCTTCAATTCAATTCGATGTGCTGATCGATATATATATATACACATACATATAAACACAAACATACATATCCATATAATGATGATGAAATTATTATGTAGTGCTCAGGTGCACAAAACATACAACATACACACAGACACACACACACATGTATGTATATATATATACACACAACCATATATACACATATAGTGATAATGAAATTGTATACAGTGCTCAGATGCACTTCAACATATATATATACACAAATACATGTATACATACAAACATACTTATACATAGGTAAACATACTCATATATACTTACGAACACACACACAAATATGCATACACACACACATATATATACATATGAACACACACACACACGTACACAAAAACATACATACACACACGTAAACATACATATACATACGAACACACACACAAACATACATACACACACGTACATAAACATACATACATACATACACACGTACACATATATATATACATACGAACACACATACATACACACACGTACACAAACACACACACACGTAAACATACATATGAACACACAGACAGACACACAAACATACATACATACACACACGTACACAAACATATAGATCTTAAATCTTTCGCAGGGTGAGCGAGAGTGAGAGTAGGGTATGAAAAACTAAGATTTTGGTCCTGTCATTCATAGGTTTCCTTCAAGGACATTAATAAGGAGAAGTAAGGAAGGTGTAAAACAGACAGAACCGAAACCACAAGGACAGCTTCGTTTTTTACCGGGAGTTTTTACTCTTTTATCTTTAGTGAAATCACATTCTTCTATATATAAACATATGTATACACACACACACATATATATATATATACACAGAGACACTAACATATGTATTCACAGTCACATATATACTTATACACACACACACACACAATGTATATATATTTATGTGTGAGGTTGGTGTTAGGAAGGGCATCCAGCTGTAGAAATCAAGCCAGAATCAGTTCCCGTCCCACCCTTGCAAACAGGGAAAAAGCGGATGTAAAATGAAATGATATGATATGATATATACATAGTAGACCTTTTAATATACATAAGATCAATATATGTATATATAACTGTAGAGACATCGTACTATGAATTGAGTTTATATCGACAGCGTGTATAAAAATATATATATATATACTCAATTCATAGTACGATGTCTCCTATATATATATATATATATATACACACATAGTATGGTGTGGTTATTTTTATACACGCTGTCGTAGAAAACTTGAGAATATGTTGCAAAATTATCAAGTTGGTTATTTTCCCTAAAGCGCAATGTCGGTGTTAGTAAACACATGTAGCCCCTCTTCTTTCTCTCTCTCACACACACATATATATTATACACACACACACACACACACACACACACACACACAGAGACAGACAGACAGACAGACATACATACATACATACATACAGACAGACAG
>OZ024757.1:31593956-31598956 GCA_964016885.1 Eledone cirrhosa | reverse complement strand
CACTTTATCTCACATAATATCGAATCTATGAGATTTTGATATTTATTTTGAGAACAATACCTTAACATAAGTATGAGCAACAGGTTACAGCCAGTTTGAACAGAAAGAGGTGAGAGAATTCTGGCCGGATATGGCCGGTTTAAATGCTAAAGGGTTATATAGTAGAGCGTCAGGGCCCGAAGGCTGAGCTCTTGGGGTTTCGACAGCAAATTTCCAAGTATCGAGTACTCTACTAAATAATGGTCTTACTAGTTTAAAACTGGATGCAGTAAAAACCTGTTAGACCATTCATTACAGAGTACTCGGTATTTGGGGTTGTAGAGTGTGGTCAAGAGTTATGGCCCTTTACGTTCTGAGTTCAAATCCCGCCGAGGTTAACTTTGCCTTTCATCCTTACGGGGTCGATAAAATAAAGTACCAGTAATGCACTGGGTAATTACTGGCCTTGTGCCAAAAGTAGAAACAATTATATATATATATATATATATATATATAAAGAATAGTATTTATAACATTCAAACATGAACTGAAATGGGTACTGACGGGAAGTTTTGCATCATAGACCCAAGGGCAGTTCCTGGCGGGTCCCCTACCAATAGGGTTCAAGCTTGTATTGTTTTGTGTTTTTTTTAAATTTCAAATTTTTCATTTCGTCCTGTGAATTGCGTAATGTCAATGGAAATTACATACACACATACACATTTGCTGAAACATTTGTAACTTACACACACACACACTCATACAGACACGTATGTATGTCGCGGCATAGTGACACACATACACACACACAGACAGAGACACATACACATTCTTACCGAGACACGATAACTGGAGTGAGAAAGCTAATATTACAAAGAAAGTAAGAGAGAGAGAGATATAGAGACTCCATTCATAATTTCAGCATCTCGATATTGGGTTGGGTTGGGTTGGGTTTGGCTGGGTTTAACAAACACCCTCTCTTGTCTGTGGATTGGACGACACACAAAGACACCGTTTTACACTTTGTACGTGTGTGTGTGTGTGTATATACACACACATACATATACATATATATGTATAAATGAATAAACAAGAGAGATGAACACTAATATAAACATACATGTGTCCGAATCGTAAAGACCAAATTTGCTAGGGTGAAAAAATACTAACTACAGCAATATGGTTTGTTATCCTTAACTTTAAATATTAAATTAAGAAAAATAACAGACCTATATTGGGCAAAACGCTTTTTGTATGTTTATATCAGTGTTCATCTCTCTTCATCCGTTCTTCCACGCTAGCATGGGTTAGACGGGTTGTCCTGTTGTGGGCAGTGTCTGGTCTGCTGACCATGCCTTGCTCATACAGGAACTGATTTCTCTTGTTTATTCAATTATATTGTACGGCCCGGAAAAGCTTTTTTCTTAGAAACTCACAGTAGTCTCTTACAATTAAATAGCTCTAACTCAATATATATATATATATATATATATATATATATACATATATTAAGCCACACCGTGAAAGGTAGCCGAACCTATACATGTATCTGTGACTATGTCTAATTATATATATATATAGCCCTTTGAATTATATATATATATATATATATATATATATATGTATATATATATATATATAATTGTTTCTACTTTTTGGCACAAGGCCAGCAATTACTCAGTACATTACTGGTACTTTATTTTATCGACCCCGTAAGGCAAAGTTAACCTCAGTGGGATTTGAACTCAGAATGGCAAGGGCCGTAACTCTATGTATATATATATATATATAATGTCTGTAAGAGTAGGTAGTATTCGATGCTTGATGAGATACTAATATGAATGAGTATATTGATGAAGTAAAGGTCCAACGGCGAGCATGGCGATCCCAGTTTGTTACCTCATTATCTTCAAAATGTCACACACACACACACACACACATATACACACACACATACATATATATATATATATGTGTGTGTGTCATCACCATTTTACGTCCAAGTAGGATTATAAAATATATATTTTTCAAACTGTAAAGAGACTTTATGGACACCCTATATATATATATAGACAGACCTATCTATCTCTATATATATATATATACACAGATAGAAGGGTTATACATATATATAGTGTGATTAAAATTTCATACACTTAACCTTAGCTTTCGGAGTCCAGCTATGGCCACTACTCTATAGTGAAGGGCCCGTTACAATACTACATTTATTTATACTAAATAACCTCTTTCTTAATAGATTGAGCATTGTTTTCCTTGGCCTTTATCTACGGATTGTATTACCCAACACACACACATTATATAAAATAAAGTACCAGTAATGTACTGGATAATTGCTGGCCTTGTGCCAAAAGAAGAAACAATATATATATATTTATTTATTTATTGGTCCCAAGTTAAATTGGGGGCAACCACGGTTAAAAATGGTACTCAATACAGTATAGTAAACATTATTTAATATAGAAATGGGTTCTACAGGACTAGAACTGTTTCTTTTGTATGAAATCATCAGGATTTCTGATGATTTCATAGAGATGAAACATTTCTAGTTCTGTAGAAGCTATTTCTGTATTAAATAATTATATATATATATATATATATACAGGGTGTACCCCAAAATGTATATACACTTTGATTAGAATGCTATTTGATTGAAGTGTGTATACATTTTTGGGACACCCTGTGTGTGTGTGTGTGTGTATCCATTCATACATGTGTGTGTGTGTGTGTGTATCCATTCATACGTATGTGTGTGTATCCATTCATACATGTGTGTGTGTGTGTGTGTGTATCCATTTATACGTGTGTGTGTGTGTGTGTATCCATTCATACGTATGTGTGTGTGTATCCATTCATACATGTGTGTGTGTGTGTGTGTGTGTGTGTGTGTGTGTGCGTGCGTGTGCGTGTGCGTGTGTGTGTGTGTGTGTGCGAACGCCAGTAAGAGCAACAGAACGCCAGTACTCTTAGACAGACATATATATATATATATATATATATATATATATATATACACATGTACTTATCTTTGATAAAGTTAGCAGACGATCAAACTATTGCCGTCATGTTTATTTTAACCTCCGGGTGGATTAAATGTACTTCCAGCACTCACGTACTATCATCATCATCATCTTACCCCCCACCCTCTTACCGTCACCCCCCACTACCCACCCACCCTATTACCGTCACCCCCCACTACCCCCACCCTCTTACCGTCACCCCCACTACCCCCCACCCTCTTACCGTCACCCCCACTACCCACCCAGCCTCTTACCGTCACCCCCCTTGCATATCTATCTAGCTATCTTTCTAAGTATTATATGTCGTTTAATGTCTTCACTGTAGCTTAGTCACAGGATAAATTCTTGTTTTTGTTACATATATATATGTCTCTCTTTCTCTCTCTATATATAGGTGTATATGTATTATATATATATATATAATATATATATATATAATATATAAATACTTAGGTTATATATATAATATATAAATACTAAGGAAGAAACATTGTTAGCCAATAAAAACCTTTTGATGTTGTAGACGCTCTTGTGTTCTTTTTCATATATAATATATATATATCATATATAATATATATATATAATATATATATATATATATATAATTATATATTATATATATATATATATATCAGAATGGATGCAGTAAAAACCAGTTAGTCCATTACTCACCAGAGCATTCGATACTTGGGGTAATAGAGTGGGTAATGTGAAGGGCTTGGGACCCCGATGACTGAGCTCCTACATTATGTATATATATATATATATTTGAAAACACGTGGGACGAACGAACAAAATCATTTAACTTCCTTGTCAGCCACACGCTAACAATGCAATTTCGTGCATAAAAGGGGTGGATTGCATAATCTTTAGTCCAGGTTGCACGACAGTTTAAACAGACCGTCGGAAGGAAGCATATGAAACAACACAGAGACAGAGCAAAATAATTGTTTCTACTTTAGACACAAGGTCAGTAATTTGAAGAGGACGACAGGGTCGATTAAACGACCCCAGGGCATTACTGGTGCTTTGTTTTATCGACCCCGTAAGGCTGAAAGGTAAAGCTTAACCTCAGCTGGATTTGAATTGTTTTCAATGACCCAGTGACTGTTCCCAATTCCATTTCATTTCTTTGAATTTGATCTATTTTTTTTTATTTATTGCATTAGATCTTTGGTTTCATGAGAACTTTATCCTCTACTTCCTCACCTGTCAATCAACTTATGGCTCCGCCCCTTACCCGCGAAGAGAGAGAGAGAGAGAGAGAGAGACCTGAATGCTGAATGAAATTAAATCCGAATATTTCGTGTTTGTATTTGTTTCGCAAAATTCTTCGTGTGGGCAGAAGGACAAGCTGGAGCAATAAATAAATAGTACAAGATCAAAACAAAGCGGAGAGATACAGAGGAGCAAGAATAGTTACTGTGAAGGCCACAGCATGTATGACGAAATATAGCTTTGACAATTAAATTGACCATCCGGTTACTAAACTAACCGAGGAATGAATTAGTTACCTGTCCAAATAATAAAACTAAAGTGAAACTAAACTAGTGCTTGTGTTTTTATTGGCAACATGACACTCCCAAAATATTTTTTTTAAAATCAGTTTTATTTCTTAGTGACTACAGGCAAAGAACCCATATAATAATAATATTAATTGTTTCTACTTTTGGTACAAGGCCAGCAATTATCCAGTACATTACAATAATAATATTAATAATAATTATATATATATAGGAAAATGTTTAACCCCGACAGCAGAGCTCAAGCCGTTTCGACGGCTATTTCTGGACTGAAATAGCCGTCGAAACGGCTTGAGCTCTGCCGTCGGGGTTAAACATTTTCCTATTACCCACTCTACTACTCTAAGTATTGAGTACTCTGGTGCGCTATGGTCCATCTGGTTCCTTACACAACTCCTTCGTTATATATATATATAATATATACACACACACATACCGCATTTCCCGGCGTCGAAATAAG
>OZ024757.1:31576456-31583956 GCA_964016885.1 Eledone cirrhosa | reverse complement strand
GGCTGTGGTTCACCTTTAGCTCAGTCTGAGCTGTGGTTCACCTTTAGCTCAGTTACACCTGTGGGTCAAATGCAGTTCAACACAACCAAAACAATATCTCTTTCCTTATGCACTCAGACATATATAATAAACCCTTTAGTCACTCGACATTTGGGAATTAAGATCTCCTTGACTCAGAAACTCCTGCCATGGTTAATTTTCTTTGACCCTTCCGATACGATACCAGTAACGTACTGAAGTCGATTTAATCGACTTTGCCTACTCCCCCAAATGTTCGCTTTGTGTCTAAATCATAAATCATTATTTTTGACGCATAGAGTTACGGCTCTTCCCATTCTGAGTTTAAACCCCGCCGAGGTCAACTTTGCCTTTCATCTTACGGGGTCGATAAAATAAAGTATCAGTAATGTACTGGGATAATTGCTGGCCTTGCGCCAAAAGTAGAAACAATTATTTTTTCCCCATAAGGATGAAAGGCAAAGTTAACCTCGACTGGATTTGAACTTTACGTTCTGAGTTCAAATTCCGCCGAGGTTAACTTTGCTTTTCATCCTTACGGGGTCGATAAAATAAAGTACCAGTAATGTACTGAGATAATTGCTGGCCTTGTGCCAAAAGCAGAAACAATTATTTTTTGTTTTTATATAGTCGTAAGTTTTATAGTGTTATCTGTTATATAAACAGATGTTATGCAATGGTTGGAAATATTTAAAATAAGATTAAAATAAAATTGAGTAATGAAAAAAAAGGGATGAGGTAAAGAAGCTCTTCCGCAAAATTGGAACGTCAGCAGCCCGTCTGAGGAAGGAGCCACGCGAGGTAGGATGGCTGTTGCAGTGGGTGTCGCTGGTCATTGTCAGCGGAAATGTTTTTGCAGTTTTGTCCGCGAGGTGCAACCGAAACACTGCCCCGACCTTACTAGGCGTGGAGTCTGTCACCCTCCCCTTCAACCTCTCTTTCTTTTTCTTCCACGGCCTAATAGTCCTTCCTGTTTTCTTTTCTTCTCATTTATGGCATTTATAGTTCTTTCCTTTACTCTAACCAGCCAGATCTGCCCTTTTTAAACCCTTTTTCTTCCTTTTATATAAAAACAAATAATAATTGTTTCTACTTTTGACACAAGGCCAGCAATTATCCCAGTACATTACTGGTACTTTATTTTATCGACCACATAAGGATGAAAGGCAAAGTTAACCTCGGCGGGATTTGAACTTAGACCATAAACGGACGTAACTATGCTGTAAAGCATGGCATCCTAACTGCGTAAGCAGAAGGAGGGAAATAAATATATATATATACGTATACACCAGGTCCGAAAACAAAGGAATCAGACACCCACTGTAACTGCCCCCCCCCCCCCCCCCCCCCCCTGCTCTCCCTTATACATCTGCCCACTTTTTTTTTTTTTTTTCATTACTTAAATCCGTGATTTATATAATAATTTCTTTATTGGCCACTGGGGTAAAAAAAAAAATGTCAGTGCGATATAGAAAGTATGCGGCGGTTGTTTACGAACGCACGATCTGTGTTTATCTGAGGAATGTCGGTAAGCATTTAGGTTTAAGAAGTAGTAAATTAGTATTTCTATTTTAAAGAGATTTACCGTTGATGACCATACAAAACTTCAGTGCTGATACCGAAAAGTGATTCAGCAAAGTTTATTTATAGTAACATTAGATTCTACTTCATGACTCAATCATGAATAAATAAATAAATATAGTAGCTTCAAAAATACTTGCGTTTATATATATATATATATATATATATATATATACACATACATACGTACACGTGAATATTACCTCTATTATATTAAATTACATCACTATTATTATATATACATAATACATATTTAATAAAGGTGAT
Organism: Eledone cirrhosa; assembly: GCA_964016885.1. Classification (NCBI taxonomy): domain Eukaryota; kingdom Metazoa; phylum Mollusca; class Cephalopoda; order Octopoda; family Eledonidae; genus Eledone; species Eledone cirrhosa. The sequence continues at coordinate 31,582,090 of OZ024757.1, read as the reverse complement.
GTAATTTTATATAAAAGCGGTAATATATACGTATGTGTATCTATATATTGTGTATGTGTCATTGTTTTTACATATACTTTTTCCATGCTGGCATAGGTTTGGACGAAATGCTCTACAGCCAGAAGCCCTTCCTGACGCCAATATGTGTGTGTCCTCCTTAAAATATGTATATAAACACACACACGTGCGTGTGTGTGTGTGTGTGTGTGTGTGTGTGTGTGTGTGTGTGTGTGTGTGTGTGTGTGTGTGTGTGTGTGTGTGTGTGTTGGTAGAAATTCGTAGATGAAAGATCAAGGAAAACAGTGCTCGATCTGTTCAAAGAGAGCCTATTTAGTGTATGAAACTGTTTACACTATATATATGTGTGTGTATATAGTTGCGTCTCATAGGTTTCTCGGATAGGGGTCCTAGTCCTGCCACGAAATGAAGCATCTTGCTCAAAAATACAACGCGTCTTCCGATTCAGGAATCGAGCTCACACCCTTGTGATCGCGAGACCAACATCACATTCAAAGCTTGTGTATATGTTTGGTTCAAAGATTGTGCATATGTTCGATTCAAAGATTGTAAATGTTTGGCTCAAAGATTGTAAATGTTTGGCTCAAAGATTGTAAATGTTTGGCTCAAAGGTTGTGCATATGTTCGATTCAAAGATTGTAAATGTTTGGCTCAAAGGTTGTGCATATGTTCGATTCAAAGATTGTAAATGTTTGGTTCAAAGATTGTGCATATGTTCGATTCAAAGATGGTAAATGTTTGGCTCAAAGGTTGTGGTATATATTTGGCTTAAAGGCTGTATATGTTTAAGTCAACATGTTTAGATGAAAGAGTAAGAATTTCAAAGTTTGATCGTTGTCCCCCGCTGAATCTCCCATACGATTACGTCGACGACATATGTGTCTGTGGAATACTCAGCCACTAACGCCGCGCTAATTTAAAGAGTAAACAAACCATTCTGCTAACCGAACCACTGAGCTGGAATATTCATCACTGAAACCGACGGAAGTCCATTTATCTTTTTTGTTTATTTGTTGGTTTGTTTTTAATGTAAGACAAGACTGAAGAATTATGTTAAGAGAACAGAGGTGTCTGAGATACTCAGCCACATGCCTACACGTTAATTGCTCGAATGAGAATGTCTTTCTGTTGACCCAAATAAACACTAAACTTGAACACTCATCGTCGAAACAAACGGAGGCCCATTGTTATCTGTGTGTTTGTGTGTAAGACAAGACAGGTTAGGCCAGTTGACTGTTCATTGCTGGGTTGTCCTAGATTTCGTTGTTTGTTAACCTAGAGCGGAATTTCAACTGTAGCACATGGTGTTGGTGGTGGTGGTGGTGGGAGGGTAGTGGGTGGGGGTGGGGCGATGATGGTGGTGGTGGTGGTGGTGGTGGTGACAATGATAGTGGTAGTGTTGGTGGTGACGACGATGGTGATGGTGGAAGTGTTGGTGATAATGATGATGGAGGTGGCGTCGACAATGATGGTAATGATAGTGGTGGTGGTGGTGGTGGTGGTGGTGGTAGTGTTGGTGACAATGATGATGGTGAGGGTGGTAGTGACAGTGGCGGTGATGGTGATAGTGGTGGTGTTGGTGACAATGATGATGGTGGGGGTGGTAGTGACGGTGATGATGATGGCTGTGAGTAAAGACTACTTCCCAAGGTATTACAAACCGTGAACTTTTCAACCTGTACACATTTTTTCTCTCTTATTCTCTTTATACACGCACACACATCACACACACATATACAGTATATATATATATATATATATATATATATATATATATATATATATATATATATATATATATATATACACATGAATGTGTGTGTGTGTATGTATATATATATATATATACACATATACACACATTCATACTATATGAATAGATATACACATATACATGCACACTCACATATATGAATATACATACACACACAATACAGACATGTATATATAAATACACGTATATACATTTATATATATATATATATATACCCAAACACACACACACATACATATATAGTGTATGTGCGTGCGTGTTTGTATAGTATATATATATATATATATATATATACTATACAAACACACATGTATAACATACATATATAGTATATATATATATATATATATATTTTAATATAGATGAGATTCTACAGGACTAGAACTGTTTCATTCCTTAGAAATCATCAGGAATCCCGATTCCTGATGATTTCTAAGGAATGAAACAGTTCTAGTCCTGTAGAATCTCATCTATATTAAAACTTTTATACTCTGCAATGTATTGAGTACCTTACTGTGGTTACCTCCGATTCAACCCGGAATAACATATATATATATGCAAACACACACACATATATAAGATACATATATAGAATATATATATAGAAACACACACACACACATGTATAAGATATATATATATACGATATATTATATACATATTTCAAGGGCCAACAAGGCAAACTATGGTGCGCTTTCATCAGATAAAATATAATATAGGTTAGTTTTATAAATAAACATAAATAAATATTGACATACCCTGAAAAAATGCAACCATTCTGGTTGGAATCTCCTGGATAGTCTTTACTATCCAGGAGATTCCAACCAGAATGGTTGTATTTTTTCAGGGTATGTCAATATTTATTTATAAAACTAACCTATATTATATTTTATCTGTTTCATCCTTACGGGGTCGATAAAATAAAGTACCAGTAATGCACTGGGTAATTGCTGGCCTTGTGCCTAAAGTAGAAACAATTATATTTTATCTGATGAAAGCGCACCATAGTTTGTCGTGTTGGCCCTTGAAATATGTATAATGAAATAAATATGGTTTTATAAATATAGTTTCCATTTGTAATATATTGTATATTTACTACAATAATTTGTTGAGTGCTTTATATCAGTTATAAAAATATTTTGCTTGTTGTATCCCAACAAATTAAATATAACCTCTACACACACACACACATATATATATATATATATATATATATATATATACACACACACATTCTCATTAGAATTTGTTTTCTTCCTATATGCCCCGCTCCCATTTCGTGATAAACATTTTCTCTGCCCCCCCCCCCTCCTCTAACACCTCCATCTCCAAAGTCACCCTAAACTAGCCATCCCCGCCAACACTATACCTTCTCTACAGTCATCACCACCATCCTAAGCTAGCCGTCACTACCATCACCCTTAACTACCCACCACCATCTCTACATCCCCCAAACCATTGCCCTTAACTCACCACCACCACCACCACCACCATTAACTAACCACCATCTCCATCACATCCCCCTATTAACTAACCACCATCACCATTTCCACATTCTCCACACCAATACCATCGCCACCACCACCACCATCACCAATACCACCACTCACCACCATTACTAATACCACGGCCACCACCCCGCCACCATCACCAATACCACCATCACCAGTCACCAGCCCCGCCACCATCACCACCGTCACCAGTCACCACCCCGCCACCATCACTAATACCACGGCCACCACCCCGCCACCATCACCAATACCACCGTCACCACCATCACCAGTCACCAGCCCCGCCACCATCACCACCGTCACCAGTCACCACCCCGCCACCATCACTAATACCACGGCCACCACCCCGCCATCATCACCAATACCACCGTCACCAGCCCCGCCACCATCACCACCGTCACCAGTCACCACCCCGCCATCATCACCAATACCACCGTCACCACCATCACCAGTCACCAGCCCCGCCACCATCACCACCGTCACCAGTCACCACCCCGCCACCATCACTAATACCACGGCTACCACCCCGCCATCATCACCAATACCACCGTCACCACCATCACCAGTCACCAGCCCCGCCACCATCACCACCGTCACCAGCCCGCCACCGTCACCAGCCCGCCACCATCACCAATACCACCGTCACCACCATCACCAGTCACCAGCCCCGCCACCATCACCACCGTCACCAGTCACCACCCTGCTACCATCACCAATACCACCCCACCATCACCACCACCATGTTTTCAGTAACCAATACCATTTCAATAGAAAGACAAACAAGAAAATAAAGGAGTGAAACTAAATGCTAAGTTCACTAACTACATACAACACATATGGCAGTAAATGTAATGGTAAACATGGTGGTGGTGGTGTAGCTGTGTGGTGATGCAGTGATGGGAGGAGTGGGGTAGTCATAGGGGTGGTGTGGTAGTAGCCGTGGTGTAGTGGTGGCAGTGGTGATGCAGTGATGATGATATAGGGGGTAGTGGGGTGGTAGCCGAGGTGTAGTGGTGACAGTGATGATGCAGTGATGGTAGTGGTGGTAGTGATAGGGGTGGTGGGGTAGTCGTATCAGTAAACATGGCGGTGGTGAGGTGGCAGTCGTAATGGAGAAAATATGGTGACGGTGGTGGTTTGGAAGTAGTGGTCTGATGGTTGTGGAAGTGTTGGTAGTAGTCGTATTGGTAAACATGGGGATGGTTGTGGCCTGATAGTAGTGATGGTGGTGAGGTGGTAGCGGTAATGGTTAATATGGTGTTGGTGAAGATGTTTGTGGTGGGTGCTAGTGGAAAAACTCAGTATTATGGAAAAAATGCAGTATTGGTTTTAGTTAAGACAGGATTTCAGTTTGAATCAACAAACAACAAACTGAAAGGCATGGATGGCTGTCTGGTTAAAACGCCCTCTCTCTCTAACCACGAGGCTACAGATCATCCTACCGTGTAGCATATAAATCTCAAAATATAGTTCTTTTTCTTCGCTCACTTCTTCCTGAGAGGGTCGTGGAGAAGGGTCCTCCTCAAACACTCTTTCCAGCGAGTCATGTCAGAAGCCACACCGGCTGGACCCTCAAGCGAGACCAGCCAAGAGAGTCGCGGAGAAAGAGCCCTCCTCAAACACTCCTTCCAGCGGGTCATGTCAGAAGGCCCACCTCCAGCTGGATCCCCAAGCGAGACCAACCAAGTGGGTCGTGAGGGAGGACCCCTCAAACAGTCCTTCCAACGGGTCATGTCAGAAGGAACCGTCTCCAACTGATCCGGCTAGATCCCCAAACGAGAGAGACCAGCCAAGCTCATGGAAAAATTATAGTTAAAAAGTTAAAGTGAAAAAGTACAGAAGTATCAAGTACCAGTAATGCACTGGGATAATTGCTGGCCTGGTGCCAAAAGTACAAACAATTATATTTAAAGAGTTTTTTTCCCCCTTTAATCCGACGGAATGTATATATTTTTATAATTGTTACAAATAAATAAGGGTTGCTGTTCTCTCGCTCTCCCCTTCTCTCACTATTATAAGCAAATGGCAAACCTGCCAACCTCTAAAAGTCCAAACGGGGAGTACCATGAAAACAAGCGACGCAAAACGGGGAGAAATGAGGCAAAATGGGGAGATTTTACATAACGAAAGCTATAGCCATTTTCACAAGAGAAGACATCTTTCACCTCTCCCAAAGTGGGTGGGAGATTTCCCCGCCAGGCAGAATGGAGAAGGCGTTTCCCTGGAGGATGGTAAGGGAGATGCGCTGGAAGAGCCATTCCAACTCGCGAGGGTGAGGCTCACACCCGTGGCTGGCCAGATCAGCGCCTATGGTGGTGAGTAGGGAGGTAG
>OZ024757.1:31568956-31571456 GCA_964016885.1 Eledone cirrhosa | reverse complement strand
TGGTGGTGGAGATGATAGTATAGTAGTAGTGGTGGTGTGGTAGTGCAGATGTGATTGTATAGTAGTGGTGATGGTGTTGGTATGGTGTAGTAGTGATAGTGATAGTGTTGGTGTGGTGTAGTAGTAGTAGTTGTTGCCCAACCCTTCAAATCTTTTGTTCTTTGTTTAGCCCAGCTATGCATGATGGGTGGTAGTGGTAGTGTGAGGTGTAATAGTGACGATAGTAGTAGTCATATGGTGGTGGTGGTGGTGGTGATAGTGGTGGTGGTGGTGTAGTAGTAATGGTGGTGGTGGTGCAGTAGTCATATGGTGATGGTGGTGTAGTAGTAATGGTGGTGGTGGTGTAGTAGTAATGGTGGTGGTGGTGTAGTAGTAATGGTGGTGGTGGTGTAGTAGTAATGGTGGTGGTGGTGTAGTAGTAATGGTGGTGGTGTAGTAGTAATGGTGGTGGTGGTGTAGCAGTCATGTGGTGGTGGTGGTGTAGTAGTCATGTGGTGTAGCAGTCATGTGGTGGTGATGGTGTAGTAGTCATGTGGTGGTGGTGTAGTAATGGTGGTAGTAGTGTACAATAATAAACTTTGTACTTTTGTTCTACATTCATCTAAGGTCATCTCCGTCACACCACCACACCCTCTATTTATACCTGACTCCCTCTCCTACACCCCATCTTAATTTACCTGACTTTATTTACCCTTAACAGCTAGAAAGTTATATAGCCAGCCTATTTGTCTCTCGGTCTGTCTCCCTAGTGTGTCAGTCTCTCTCCCCCAGCCTCGGTCTCTCTGTCACCCTAGTGTGTCAGTCTCTGTCTCCCTAGTGTGTCAGTCTCTCTCCCCCAGCCTCGGTCTCTCTGTCACCCTAGTATGTCAGTCTCTGTCTCCCTAGTGTGTCAGTCTCTCTCCCCCAGCCTCGGTCTCTCTGTCACCCTAGTGTGTCAGTCTCTCTCCCCCAGCCTCGGTCTCTCTGTCTCTCTCCCCCAGTCTCTCTAGGTCTGGGTCTGTCTCTCTGGCTGTCTGTTCCTGAGTGACACTCAGTCTCTGTCTGTTACTCAGTCTCTCAGGTCAGTCCCCCAGTCTCTCTGTCCCTCAGTCTCTCTGGTCTGTCCCTCTGGTCAGTCCCTCAGTCTCTGTCCCACTGGTCAGTCCCTCAGGTCAGTCAGTCCCTCAGTCTCTCTGGTCTGTCCCTCAGTCTCTGGTCAGTCCCTCAGTCTCTGGTCAGTCCCTCAGTCTCTGGTCTGTCCCTCAGTCTCTGGTCTGTCCCTCAGTCCCTCTGGTCAGTCCCCCAGTCTCTGTCCCTCTGGTCAGTCTCTCTGTCTGTGTCAGTAGTTTTACATTAAATATACAATTTAACTTTATCTATGTTGTGGTGTGTGTAGTAGTAGTGTGGTCGTGGTGGTACTAGTATGGTATTAGTGGTGCATAATGTGGTGGTGGCTGTGTGGTAGTAGTAGTAGTGTGTTGGTGATAGTAATTGTGTACAATGTGGTGGTGTGTGTTGGTGTAATGTGTGGTAGTGATGGTGGTGGGGTGGTGGTGGTCTATGTGTGCACTGTGTAGTGGTGGTGGTGGTGGTGTATATGTGTACTGTGTCGTAGTGGTGATGGTAGGGTGGTAGTACTGGTCTATGTGTGTGTGTGTGTGTATTGGTGGTGGTGTGGTTGGTGTTTAGTATATAGTGTATATATTATGTGTGCTTTATTATAAAACATCTCCCCAACCGCCACCATCGCACCACCGCCGCCACCATCGCACCACCGCCGCCACCATCGCACCACCGCCGCCAGCATTCTATGTTCCTCTCCTTATCAATAATAACCAGGTTACAGTGACCTAGCTACTGCACTCTTCCCCCTCCCCACCTCTTTCCTTCTAACTTAACACTTTCCTAGCCTCATTTTTGTTTCCTCCGCCACTACCACCAATACCTCCCTCCTCCTCCACCACCACCACCACCACCACCACAACTCCTCCAACTCCAACACCATCACCACCACAATTTCACCTCCTCCATCACCACCACACTTTCACCTTCACCACCATCGCCTCTACCACCACCACCACCACCACCATCATCACATTGACCTAGCAAAATATTGCCCACCGCGCGCCGACCTTTTCTTCTTTACCTTTTTTTCCTAGCCCCATTTTGTTTCTGTCCTTAACTCCTCCCCTTCTCTTACACCACCACCACCACCACAGCAAAATACTGCATTGCCCCACCCCACCACCGCCCGCCTTTTCTCCTTTACCTTTTAATCTAACACTTTCCTAGCCTCATTTTTTTTTACCCACACCGCCATCACCATACCCCACCATACCCCACCATACCCCACCATCATGCCACCGCCGCCACCACTACTTCAAAATTGGTTTATAAAATGAGTAGCTATATATATATATATACATACATACATACACACATACATACAAATACACAGATATATACATATGCACATATATATACATGTACACATATACACATATACAGATATATATGCACA
>OZ024757.1:31529460-31534460 GCA_964016885.1 Eledone cirrhosa | reverse complement strand
TTTTTGCCGTGTCACCTGCACGACCACTTTGCAGTGGAATGAGAGGGACCCCAGTCCCTATCATCTCATTTCTACAGCTGAGTAAACTGGAGCAATGTGAAATAAAGTGTCTTGCTCAAGGAAACAACACATCTCCCGGTCTGAGAATTGAACTCCCAACCTATCGACTGCAAAGCCAATGCTCTAACCACTAAGCCATGTGCCTCCATAATACGTACATTATATATATATACATACATATAATACATGCACACACGTGTGTATGAGGGCCTCTTCCAGCCTGCAGCCGCTGCGTCGAACGTGTGTAAGGCCCTGGTTTGATGATCTGCTGGGTGGCGAAGGACATGTCGGTACCAGCGCATGCGGCAGATAACTATGGTGTAGAAAGCTGTGGGATGATGCATGCACGCACGCAACATTTCGTTGGAAACGTGGTGATCCCATCTGATGCTTTTGATGGCCCTCAAGGCTCTGCTATCGGAGCTGTCAATCCTTTATGCCAGGGTCTTAGTGAGGGGCCACGTTTCTACTCCATAGACATAGAGACGGGAAAATATTCTAAAGCGGCCGCTACGAAGAAGATTGTATCTGTAACAACATGACTTAAAAGTTTTTGTATAAAATAAATTTGTCAAATTTGTTATTGTTATGTGGGATTCCCAAATACAGTGACTGACTATAAAAACAGTCGATAGCTATAAATAATAGCTTAGAAGATCGGGTAAATTACTCCCCGACGAACGGTACCCGATTTTGTAAGCTATTGTCAGACCTGTCAACTCTCTCCGTCCGACGGGGGAGATCTTTCACCCACGTTTTGGAGAAGTGAAAGATGACTTCTCTTGTGAAAATGGCTAGAGCTTCCATTATGTGAAATCTCCCCCATAAAGCGGTGGATTGGCAATATCGGTAGGAGGCCGGACGCCATACTTTGTAGCATAGAGTTACGAACCTTTATGATTATTATAGGGTGGTGGTGGGTTACCAGATCATAGCGTCGAGTAAAATGCTTTCAAACATTTAGTTGTCCTTTTACGTTCTGAGTTCAAATCCCGCCGAGATTAGCTTTGCCTTTCATCCTAATGGGGTCGATAAATAAAGTACCAGTCACGCACTGGGGTCGATTTAATCGACTTTTCCCCTCCCCCAAAATTCCTGGCCCTTGTGTCTATATAAGAAACCATTATGTAAAATCCTCCCATTTTGTCTCATTGTCCCCCCTTATGGGGTACTTTTTTTCATGGTATTCCCCATTTAGAGTTTCAAAGTTTGGCAAATCTGTATTGTTTTTTAGCGATCGTCTGTTGTTACAGTCAGTTACTGCTGTTGGGTTTGTCACATTTACAAACTTTCACATTTACATAATACTTCGATTATTTTAAAAAAAACAAAAAAAAAGTATTTTTTAAAAATAAGCGCCCATTGAAATGGGCAGAGGTGGTGTAGACAGACATACAGACGATAGGGGGTTGGACTGATAGACAGGGCGGAGAGAAGGGGGTTTAACTTTACACATACATAGCCGTGTTTTCTAATACATTCTTTGTTGTTTTCTGAGATACAACAGAAAGACAGACACACAGACAGCCTAAAGCATGTGTCTTCGTTCTCTCCTTGGCCTTTTCCTGACAGAGAGAGAGTGTGTGTGTGTGTGTGTGTGTGTGTGTGTGAATCTTAGGGTTGAGAAAAAGATAGTAAAAGGTAGTGAGAGAGGGAAAGAGAGAGAAATATTGAGAGGGAAAGAGAGAGAAATATTGAGAGAGAGAGAGCGAAATATTGAGAGAGAGCAAGAGAAATATTGTGAGAGAGAAAGAGAGCAAGAGAAATATTGTGAGAGAGAGTGGGAGAAAGAGAAATATTGTGAGAGAGAGAGAGAGCGAAATATTGAGAGAGAGAGAGAGAGAAAGAGAAATATTGTGAGAGAGAGTGAGAGAAAGAGAAAGAAATATTGTGAGAGAGAGAAAGAGAAAGAAATATTGTGAGAGAGAGAAAGAGAAATATTGTGAGAGAGAGAAAGAGAAATATTGTGAGAGAGAGAAAGAGAAATATTGTGAGAGAGAGCGAAATATTGAGAGAGAGAGCGAAATATTGAGAGAGAGAGAGAGAAAGAGAGAGCGAAATATTGAGAGAGAGAGCGAAATATTGAGAGAGAGAGAGAGAAAGAGAAATATTGTGCGAGAGAGAGAGCGAAATATTGAGAGTGAGAGAGAGAGAGACAGAGAAAAATATTGAGAGAGAGAGAGAAATATGAAAGAAAGATAAATAGAGTCAATGGTGATTGGGAGAAAGATAGTGTAAGGAGGTGATGGGGGGGGGGGTAGTGTGAGGTAGTTCGTAAGAGAAAGAGAGGGAAATATGAGAGGAGAAGCATTGATCTGACTATATCCCCCTCCCCCCTTCTCACCGCCAGTCCACATTAAAATGTCTGTCCCACTGACTGACTGACACACAGCTACAGTTATATATATATATATATATATATACACTTTCTATTATGTATGTATTATGTATGTATACGGTCTGTTATGTATATACACGGTTGGTCAATCTCTCTCTCTCTCTCTATATATATATAGATATGTTTGTGTGTGTGTATATATGTATATATAAGTGTGTCTACATTTTGGGGGAACACCCTGTATATACATACACATAATAGACCGTGTGTGTATATATACACACACACAGTCTATTATGAATATATATACAGGGTGTTCCCCCCAAAATGTATACACACTTCAACATTTTAATAAAAGTGTATACATTTTTGGGGACACCCCTGTATATATTACTCTCTCTCTCTCTCTCTCTCTATATATATATATATATACACGAATTTATGCAACTTTTAACTGTGCTGCTTATGTACACAAACACACACACATATATATATATATATATATATATATATATATATATATATATATATAAGACCGTCAAGTATGAAATGTGTAGAAAGTTGTAGAAAAAAAATCAAATTTATACAAATTTCACACTTAACGACCCTATATATATATATATATATATATATATATATATATATATATATATATATATAAACTAGAAATTGATTGACATATATATCTGAAATAAACATATGAAACAATCACAAGGGATAATTTGTAAAAGTGTGTAATCACACACAGCTAGGTAGGTAACTAATTAAAGTTTAACTAGAACTTCAAAAATAGATACCTTATAAATTGATTAATCTTCCTTGTATATATTTCATTACAAAAATATATTTCACCAATTAATCGATTGGTGTTGATATAAAATGCCCGGATCTATTAATTGGAATCTTGGAGCATATTTTACAGTGGATATGGTGCATGTCTCTCTGACATGACACCCTTAATTTAATTTAAATTTCGGATATATATATATATATATTTATTTATATATATATATATATTATTCAAAATATTAATAAATGGATACAATTATCCATTTAATATATTGAATAATATTGGAGTATTTAATAACTCCAGAAAATGTCAATGTTGAGTGCTTTTAATCTATTGTAAAACTGTATTCATTGAATAATCAATGAACCTTGTTTAACATTTGGTTATATATATATATATATATATATATATATATATATATATATATATGCAGAGGTTATATTTAATTTGTTGGGATTCAACAAGCTTAAAAAATATAACTGATATAAAGCACTCAACAAGTTAGTGGGGGTAAATACAGAATATATTAATAAATGGAAACTATATTTATAAAACCATATTTCTTTTATTATATATATTTCAAGGGCAACAAAGGTAAATTATGGTGCGCTTTCATCAGATAAAATACAGATTTATTTATTTATAAAACAAATCTGTATTTTATTTATAAAACAAATCTGTATTTTATCTGATGAAAGCGCACCATAATTTACCTTGTCTGCCCTTGAAATATATATAATAAAATAAATATATATATATATTACACGCACTGTCGTAGGTTGAAAACAAAACAAAACATGAGACGGCACTCGATGCTGTTATGTAGAACAAAGGATGTACAAAACAACTTGTAAACATGGTGATGTAAGATTTGAGCCTCCGATTTAAACCACGATTAAGAGTACATATGACTATTGTGTGTGTCTGTAGATATGTATCTATCTATATATGTGCAAATGTATAAATATTTTATATATATATGTGTGTGTATGTGTGTCTGTGTGCAAATGTATCTATATAAATATATATTTAACGTTGAGAGAGATAGAAGGCTATAATACATATACATAAACTGGCATGTACACACATTATATATATATATATATATCACACAAATGTATCTATGTGTGTGTGTATTTATATATACACACACACATATCTATATACACATATGTATCTATCTATCTATCTATATATATATATACACACACATTTTTATCAATATACATATGTATCTATTTACATATACATACGCATGTATCTAGTGAGTGTGTATACATATGTGTACGTGTGTATGTGTTACATGTACTGTACATTTTTATGAATGTAAAGCGTTTACCTTCTAATTTTTCTAACTCCGCCTTCTCCTCCCCTTACAAGCTCCCTTACAAACTCCATTTTATTTCTCGCCATTTATATTGTATAGTTTAGTTTAATAAACTCTTTGCAATATAGTCCTGGGGTTCTGAAAAAACCTAGGTCACATTTACTCCCCCCCACCACAGCCGTCCTTATTCCCCTTCCAACCCCCTCTACCCCATGCTCAATGTATATAGTCTAGAGCAGACATGTCAAACATGGGGCCCTTCAACAACCACACCTAAGGCCCACATAAAAAGATTTTTTACAGCGCGAGCATGTTTTTTTTTTAAATTTAGCTGTAATGTTGATAATTAGTTGTGGGCTTCAGACAACACGTGTGTGGCCCTAGGGGGGCCCTCAGTTTGACATGTCTGGTCTTAGGGTTCTTAAAGACCCAGGTCAGATTCTCTTTCCTTGCAATCCCGGGATTCTTTAGACGCGTATCATATG
>OZ024757.1:31509460-31519460 GCA_964016885.1 Eledone cirrhosa | reverse complement strand
CTTCTCTCTATATATACCTCTCTCTCTCTCTCTCTCTCTCTCTCTCTCTATATATATATATATATACACACACACAGATATATAGATATATACTCACATATATATATATATATATATACACACACATACATACATATATATACACACACACATAGATATATAGATATATACTCACATATATATATATATATATATATATATATACATACATACATATATATACACATATATATATACATACATATATATATATACACACACACAGATATATAGATATATATATACACACACACACACATATATATATATATATATATATATATATATATACACATACACACATATACATAAATATCCACACGTACGTACATAGATATATACACACACATATATATATGTGTGTGTGTGTGTGTGTGTGTGTGTGTGTGTGTGTGTGTGTGTGTGTGTGTGTGTGTGTGTGTGTGTGTGTTACTAGTTAAGACCAAGGTTTTTGTTTTCACTCACTATGGAAACGGTAAAAGCTTAAAACCTTAGAGCAAACAATCTTAAAACCTTAGAGCAATATGTGTGTGTGTGTGTGTGTGTGTGTGTGTGTGTTACTCTATTACGTGCTCCAGCCAAGGGGCTGAGGCTATGCTGGATCACTGCCATTGATAAATGAATATATATATATATATCCATTTATATATCCATATATATATATATATCCATATATCCATATATATATATATATCCATATATCCATATATATATATATATATATCCATATATCCATATATATATATCCATATATATATATATATATATATATCCATATATCCATATATATATATATATATATATATATATATCCATATATATATATATATATATATATCTCCATATATATATATATATATATCTCCATATATATATATATATATATCTCCATATATATATATATATATCTCCATATATATATATATATCTCCATATATATATATATATCTCCATATATATATATATATATATCCATATATATATATATATATCTCCATATATATATATATATATATATATATATATATATATATATATATATATATGCATATATATATATGCATATATATATAGACACATAATGATGATGATGATGATGATGATAATAAAAAGGACGAAGTGTTAGATCTTCATTACATTTATTGAGGTGTGACGCGCGTTTCGCGATTGATCAGCTCAAGGCTCGATCTGTATCGATCGGGCTCGACTCTGTAATCAAAAGTTTGTCGTACTTCTATTATTAAACGTAGTACTCCATACTTTAAGGAAAGTAAAGTGTAGATACTTTCCACTGAAGTCACCATTAAATAATGTGAGGGGCTCCTGCATAAAAACTGCAAATAGTGAAAGAATAAAGGTTGCTGGCTTTAGGGGTCGCACGAAAGGGTAGCGCTGTTACCCTTACAGGTGAGGTAGGGCTACTGTTATGAGTGTGTGAATCTTAGAGGGGAATATGTTGAATAAAATCATTATTAACTCTGATCCACGAGGGCGGTGGATTGGCAGTATCGGTAGAGGGTCGGACGCCATGCTTTCCAGCATAGTTACGTCCCTTTACGATCTGAGTTCAAATCCCGCCGAGGTTGACTTTGCCTTTCATCCTTACGGAGTCGATAAAATAAAGTACCAGTAATGCACTGGGTAATTTGCTGGCCTTGTGCCTAAAGTAGAAACAATTATTAACTCTGATCCTCCTGTATTTTTTTTTATACCCCAAACCAAGAACTTTTCAGCATCCCAGTATATATTTTCTCTCTCTCCGTTTGTCTGTGTATCTCTCTCTCTCTCTGTCTCCCCCCTCTCTCTCTCTCTGTCTGTCTGTCACCACAGTCTATTCCATTCTTTAAAGTACCATTTCCCTATATCTATCGCCAGTCACAACGCCTGTCAATATAACATAACAACATACATAACATAACAACATACATAACATATATAACATAACATGTAACATATATAACGACATAACATACATAACACAGCATAACATACATAACACAGCATAACATACATAACACAGCATAACATACATAACACAGCATAACATACATAACACAGCATAACATACATAACACATACATATATAACACATATATAACACAACATGCATAACAAAACATGCATAACATACATAACATAACATACATAACACAACACACCACACCACATACATAACACAACAGCATACATAACATAACATACATAACACAACACACAACATACATAACACAACACAACATACATAACACAACACACAACATACATAACACACAACATACATAACACACAACATACACAACACACAAAGCACACAACATACACAACACACAACATACATAGCACACAACATACACAGCACACAACATACATAACAACATACAACACACAACATACATAACACACAACATACATAACAACATACAACACACAACATACATAACACAACACACACACACACAATAGACAATGCACATCACACACACACAACACAACACCTACACACAACTATTAACACTCCTTGTCTTACATTTTCTTCATATACATTCTATCCCCCACCCACCCCTACCAAACATCCCCCCTTCCCCAACCTAGTCTAACCCCCCACCACTCTTCCCTACATCCCTCATCACTTGACCCCTATTCGCTATCTACCCCCACCCCACCATTACAGTCAGTTATAAACATTCTAGGTCTTTCACATTCACAATCACCCACTTCCTGTATATCACCCCCACCCCACCACTGTCTCTCTATCTCTCTCTCTATCTCTCTCTCTCTGTCTGTCTCTCTCTATCTCTATCTCTCTGTCTCTCTCTGTCTATCTCTGTCTCTCTCTCTCTCTCTATATCTGTGTCTCTCTCTCTCTCTCTCTCTGTCTCTCTATCTCTATCTCTGTCTCTGTATATCTCTGTATCTCTCTATCTGTCTATCTGTAGTACCCCTCTGTACCATAATTTCCACCAGTCTACTTATCCCTTTCTCATTACTCTATCCCGTTCTATCCCCCTCTCATTACCATACCATTCTATCCCCCTCTCTACCGTAACTCCCTAATAACCCCCTCTTCAATGTTATGTAGTAGTAGTAGTAGTAGTAGTACTATCAGCAATATTACAATCCTTAACTCCCTGCTATTATAATTCCTCTATCTAACACCTGCCTATTACTATCTATATCTATATATATATATATATATATCTACATAACCCCCCTCTATTTGCCATTGCTCTATACCTATATCTAACCCCCTTCTAACATTAGTATCTCTATACCTATCTATCTATCTAAACCCCCTCTCTCACTCCATTATCTCTATATCCCCTCTCCCTCTCTCTGCCATTATTTATCTCCTTTCTGCTATTACTATTTATCTATCTGTCTAAACCCCCCTCTCTCTGTCACTACTCTATATTTAACCCCTTTTTGTCATTACTCTCTCTATCTATCTGTACTTCTCTCTCACTCTCGGCCATTGCTCCCTATTCTCTTCTCTAGTTATGTAGTAATAGTAGTAATAGTAGCAGCAGCAGCAGCAGCATGCACAATTTTGCAATCCACAGCTCCCTACCATTATAATTCCTGTATATCAATTCCTGTATGTCTGCTGCTGACTCCCATTTTATAGATATATAGACTACATATACACATACATACATATATATATATACATACATACACATACATACATATATATATATATATATACATACATATATATATATATATACATACATACATACATATAGATATATACATACATACATACATATAGATATACATACATACATATATATATATAGATATACATACATAATTACATACACATACATATATACAAATATATACATACACACACACACATACTTTTTACCTTTGACCTTTCCATACTGGAATGGGTCGGATAGGATGTTATGAGGCAATGTTTTACAGCCAGATGTCCTTCAGGACTCCAACCATTTTAGTCTCTTCTTATGGAATGCAGAGACATTCTTATAGCCTGTATTATTCTATCACTTCCTTCATTCAAAATATTTACCATTTCTACAAAGCTACTGGCCAGCATGGGTCCATAAAATAAAAAAATACCAGTCAAATACTGAGGGTTCCATTTAATCAACCCCTATTGAAAATTGTTGGCTTTGTGCCTAAATCAGAAACAATTATTATAAAGGGTGGTTTGGCTGTGTCGGTAGAGCATCAGACACCATGCTTTGCAGCATAGTTATGTCCCTTAGTGTTTTGAGTTCAAACCCCGCCGAAGTTAGCTTAGCTTTTCATCCTCACAGGGTCGATAAAATAAAGTACCAGTAATGCACTAGGGTGTAAAGTGAGAGTGCTGGTGCTATGATAAAATGCACCTAGTCCACTGTAAAGTGGTAGAACTGGTCCTACAATAAAATGCACCCAGTCCATTCTGTAAAGTGGTAGAACTGGTGCTTTGATAAAATAAACCCAGTCCACTCTGTAAAGTGTTACTGCTGGTGCCTTGATAAATGCACTCAGTACACTCTGTAGAGTGTTAGAGCTGGTGCCATGATAAGATAAATGCACTCTGTGAAGTGGTAATGGTGGTACCAGTATTAATTAAACCCAGTGCACACTAGAGCAGCAGTGCTGGTGCCATGATTAAATGCACCTGGAAAAATTGGATACAAAATATAAACAAACAAATGTATCTATTTTCCTTGTCAGCCACCTACTGGAAATGCAATTTTGTGCATAAGATGTTTTAAAAGAAAGAGCTAAGACAATTGCTCTTTGATAATTCTATGATAACTGTCATATTTACAAAAACGAACAAATGTATCTATTTTCCTTGTCAGCCACCTACTGGAAATGCAATTTCGTGCATAAGATGTTTTAAAAGAAAGAGCTAAGACAATTGCTCTTTGATAATTCTATGATAACTGTCATATTTACAATATTGTTTTGTTTCTTCCAGATTAATGGCTGTGGTACACGTGGTTTTCTCCTGGATTCCATGTTTGATTTTGCTAACCATTTTAATAAGCTTAACTTGAGTGAAAATGAATTGGCCTTGTTCTCTGCTGTTGTGCTTTTTTCACATGGTATGTATTCCCACATTTGCTATTTTACTAGTTTACCCTTTAGTATTTACATTACTCTATATTTCCTATTGTATTTTTGTGGTAAAGGCTTTATCTGACCTGATTATCTCACATAATAATGAATCTATGAGATTTTGCTATTATTTATTTTGAGAACAATACCTTAACATCAGTATGAGTGGCCAGTTATGGCTGGTTTGAATAGAAAGAGGGGAAAAAATTTTGGCCGGATCCGGCCAGTTTAAATGCTAAAGGGTTAAGGGCAGTGGATTGGCAGTATCGGTAGAGTGTCAAACAACATGCTTTGTGGCATAGTTACATCTCCTTTACACATTGTGGAACTAGCCTAGGGTGTTTATTACCCAGGGACATAATGTAAGGCTAACCTATGGTGTTTAATACCCAGGTACACAATGTAAAGCTTGCCTCAGGTGCTAAATATCCTGGTACACAATGTAAAGCTTGCCTAAGGAACTAAATACCCAGAAACACATTGTAAGGTTACACATTTAAATACTCAGACATTGGCTCGAGTTGTAGGTAAATATATGTATATATGTATGTGTGTGTGGTGTGTATATATATATAGAGAGAGAAAGGGTATGTATATGCATGTGGGGTGTGCATATGTGTATGTCTAAAACTCTAAAGTCTGCTTTAAGCCAGAAGGCTCATTTAGCCGGTGCTTATCCCGGTTTCATGACACAAAGTGACAGAGTACAAGACTCGCCCCTGGACAGGACGCCAGTCCATTGCAGGGTTAAACCCCCAGCTATTGCTGATACTCATGTTCAGCTGTGTATACTGGAGCAACGTGAAATGAAGTGTTTTGCTCAAGAACACAACACGCAGGAATCAAACCCACATTATAGTCATAAGTCCCACGACATTATGGTCATAAGTCCCACGACATTATAATCATAAGTCCCACGACATTATGATCATAAGTCCCACAACATTATGATCATAAGTCCCACACCCTTACCACTAGGCCACATGCCTCCACTATGTGTATGTGAGGTGTGCAAATATCTACGTCGAGTGTGTGTGCATGTGTGTGTATATATATATATATATATATATATATATATATATATATATATATATATATATATGTGTGTGTGTGTGTGTGTGTGGGGTGTGTATATATTTTTCATGACCTTAGTATATCATTCATTTTCAGACCGTCCAGGCTTAAGAAACGAAGAACAAATAAAAAAAATACAAGATATTTTGCTGAAATCCCTCGAATCCCTTGTCAAGCACAACCACTCCGATGACCCCACATTTTTTAATCAACTGATGATGAAAACAACAGATTTGAGAACCATTAATACATTACACTCGGAAAAATTAGTCATATGTAAGTCATAACTTTCTATATTATCCTCTTTTGCTTTTTAACCCTCTTTGGGCTAATGGTACTCTTGTATATTATCCTATTTTGTTTATTTGCCCTCTTTGGGGTACCATTACTCTTCTATATTATCCTACTTGATTTGCCCTCTCTTGAAGTAACATTCTCCTATATTCTATTTTGTTTGCCCTTTTGGGGGTAACTTTATTTCAAAAACCATAGGTAGCATTTTTCTATAGGAATATGGTGTATATTGTCTACATTTGATCATCAACCACTTTACAGAGTGTACTGGGTGCACGTTATGGCATCAGCACAAGAGAGGTTCCCTTGTGTTGAGCTAGACTCAACAAAACTTCTCTACACTATATTGTCTATGTTTCATAGTCAACCATTTTACAGAGTGTACTGGGTGTATGTTATCATGGCATCAACACTAAAGAGGGTTGCTTTGTGCCGAGCCACAATGAAGAGTCTTCTCTACTCTATATTATGTATATTTGATTGTTAACCAGTGTACCAGTGTACTGAGCGTTTGCATAAATTCTGACTTGCCAGTCATCAGGCAAGCCTGCTAGCCAGCCAGCAAACCAGCCATTCAACCAACAAGCTAGCGAGCCAGCCTGCCAGCTAACCAACAAACCAGCCAGCTACCTAACCAACCAGACATTTGCACTATGTTCAAGTGGAACCTTATTTTCTTAGCAAGTATAAAGTAGACTAAGATAGCAAGGCCACATCAGACATAATACAATGACTATGATAGTGCAAGCAATAAAGACCATGAACTATTGTCTGTCAGTCCAACATCAGAGTTGAAATTAAAACAAACTTATTATTATTATTATTATTACATAACAAACAACAGTTTACCTTGACATTTCAAACCTATTCCGAGATAACATATTTGTCAAAGTATAATGTAAATAGCTCTCTCTCTCTCTCTGTACTTCTCACTATCTCTCTCTCTTTGCCTCTCTCTCGCTCACTGTGCCTCTTTCTCTCTCTGTACCTCTTTTTCTTCTCTCTGTGCCTCTCTCTCTCTCTCTGTGCTAGACATATGTGTCTTTCTCTGTATTATAAATACACATACATATATGCATGCATATATATATATATATATATATATATATACATACATACATACACACCCACACCCACGTACCCACACACATACATACCTACATATATATACATACCCACACACACACATACATATATACGTACCCACATATATACATACATATAATTGTTTCTACGTTTGGCACAAGGCCTGCAATTACCCGGTGCATTACTGGTACTCTATTTTATCGACCCTGTAAGGATGAAAGGCAAAGTTAACCTCGGCGGGATTTGAACTCAGAATGGCTAGGGCCGTAACTCTATATACATACATATAATGCACACACAAACATTATATATATATATATATATATATATATATATATATATAGTCCCACCCTTGCAAGCAGCGAAAAGCGGACGTAAAATGATGATGAAAATGATGATCATGAAAATGATGATGATGATAACACATATATATGTATATATACATGTATATGTGTATATATATATATATATATATATATATAAAACACACTCATATACAATACACACAAGTATGTGTGTATATTTTCTTGACCACTCAGCCTCCACGCACCCCCACCCAGGTTATTTTGTGTAACAATATGAGATGTCTAATAACAAACAAACAGTCACCCCACAAACCTCTATCACTACTAACAACATTTCTATATTCAACAAAACTTGGCTAAATTTTAAATATATAATTGTTCTACTTTTGGCACAAGGCCAGCAATTACCCCCAGTGCATTACTGCTACTTTATCTTATCGACCCCCGTAAGGATGAAAGGCAAAGTTAACTTCGGCGGGATTTAAACTCAGTCTGTAAAGGGACGTAACTGCGCTAGAAAGCATGGCGTCCGACCCTCTACCGATACTGCCAATAATAATAAAATAAAACTGCAATGATTTGGGTCATATTTGATAAGTTTCTTTCAAAATAAATTAAATATTTAACCCTTTAGCATTTAAACTGGCCATATACGGCCAGAATTCTCTTACTGTTCAAACTGGCTGTAAGCAGCCACTCAAACTGGCTGTAACCAACCGCTCAAACTAGCTGTAACCAGCCGCTTAAACTGGCTGTAACCAGCCGCTTAAACTGGCTGTAACCAGCCGCTCAAACTGGTTGTAACCAGCCGCTCAAACTGGTTGTAACCAGCCGCTCAAACTGGTTGTAACCAGCCGCTCAAACTGGCTGTAAGCAGCCGCTCAAACTGGCTGTAAGCAGCCGCTCATACTGACGTTAAGGTATTGTTCTCAAAATAATATCAAGATTTTGTTAGATTCGATATTATGTGAGACAAAGTGTTTACCCTGAAAATACAATAGTATCATCATCATCATCATCACCGTTTTACGTCCGTTCTTCCACGCTAGCATGGGTTAGACGGATTGTCCTGTTGTGGGCAGTGTCTGGTCGGCTGACCATGCCTTGCTCATACAGGAACTGATCTGGCTTGATTTCTACAGCTGGATGCCCTTCCTAACACCAACCTCATTTACAGTGAGTGCTGGGTGCTTTTTCGTGGCGCCTACACGTCCACTTTACAGTGTGGGCTGGGTGCTTTTTTGCCGTGGCACCTCCACGGCCACCTTGCGGTGGAGGGGGGGGGGGCATATTGTTTATATGCTTCAGCATGTACCCATGGGAGGTCGGGTACCCTGTATTACTGCGTGACGCCAGAAGTCACGGTCGTGTGTCATTGACTTTGAGAGGTGTAGTTGGGTAAGGTCGGCTTTATATATAGAGTATATATAGAGTAATGTAAATGCTAAAGGGTTAAGCCAATGTCATCTCCCTTACCTCTGTTCTGCCTCATGGACAAACAGTAGCATGTGGCTTAGTTTGGTGCCATCCTCATTTAACAGGTACTCTTGATGAGTGCACCCTAAACAGAATGGCCCTTTGCCATGGCCTCTACATGTATATGAGCTATAAAGATGCTGTTGAGCCATGGGAGGTATGTGGCTCAGTTCAGAGCCACCCTCATCAACCAGTACTCCTCTTGATGAATACACCTGCTGAATACACCTACAATTGAGTGGCCCAGTGTCGTTGGCCCCCATACAAATGCTGTTGTTGTGGTGTCATTGAAACATGGTTAAGTGGTTCAGTGTTGTGCCATCCTCATCAACCAGTACTCTTCTAGATGATGAGTGCACCCACACTGGAGTGCACACACACTGGAGTGCACCTACATCGGAATGGCCCAGTGCTACAAACACCACCAATACCACTAACAAAACTCACTACTACACCAACAACAACACCAACATCATCAACACCACCACCATCAACATTACTACCCTCAATACTACCAACACCACCAGCACAACCACCAGACATCACCACAAACACCAGCACCACCACCACCATCACCACCACAAATAACACCACCACTAACACCACCACCATCACCACTACCACAACTATCACCACCAATAACA
>OZ024757.1:31501960-31506960 GCA_964016885.1 Eledone cirrhosa | reverse complement strand
ATTAAAGTGTGCAAGTGTATATATATATATATATATATATAATAAAGTGTGTAAGTGTGTATATATATATTCAAGTGTGTAATTGTGTATATATATATATTAAAGTGTGTAAGTGTGTATATATATATATTAAAGTGTGTAAGTGTGTATATATTATATTTCCAGCCTCAGATATCCTCCTCTATTGTAGAGAATGTTGAAACAACAAACGATATCAACAGTTATTTTGGCTATTTCCTCTTCTGGAGAGGAATTTTACAGTCTTGTCTTCTAGCTTCAGTTTCCTTCCACATTATGTGTGTGGGTGTGTATATATATATATATATATATATATATATATATATACACACCCACATATATATATATATGGTGGCTGCCAACTCGTTTTCGAGTACGGCCACTACTTTATATCCATGTAGGAGAACCCCCTACCGATACGCTGAACGAGTGTGACTTTTTAGTCCAGCCAGCGACTTGAAAACTCTGGTACAAACACTACACTTGTGACAATTATTGACACATAGTGCTGGGCCCATGGTACCATGTGACGGCTAGTGCAGAGAGATCTCCAGATATAAAGCAATGCCTGTGCCGTGAAGCTTTTATAGTGAGCAAAGGCACTGCACAAAGCCAGTTCAACTCTCTTAACCAAGATGATATTTGCCAAAAAGAAGAACAAGTCAACATCATTGGATACCATCAGAGTTGCAGGTGTTATATCAGAGTTTTCCTTCTCCTAGAATTCTGCCTTGACAAAGGCTAAGGGGTCATCTTCTATATATATACACACACACACCTTGCCTATGTACAAAGCAAAACCTACAGTCAGTAGGCACCTCTCAACCAAAATATACACCCCAATCCACTACCCCTACCCTTCTATCTTGCTCTAAATGTGAACTTTGTTGTTTTTCTCAGGGTGGCTTTCTTTGTTCTATCATATATCCTTAACTGTTTATTATTGATCCATCCTTTCAAACACCCCCACACCGCCACCATATTCACACATACACACAAGCACATATATATACACACATACATACATACATATTAACACTCACATATCCACACATACACACAGCACCCTTGGACTAACTGCAGCTCGCGGGCCACATGCAGCCCTGTAATTTTACTAGTGCAGCCCACCTTATGATGAGCCACAGCCTGTATGGGCTCTGTTACCCCCAAAAATGTTGCCCATGCCTAATCTAGGCCATGAGCTCAGTGGTTAGTGTGTGTGTGGGAGAGAGTTTGTTAGTGTGTGTGTGGGAGAGAGTGTGTTATTGTGTGTGAGGGAGAGTTGGTGTGTGTGTGGGAGAGTTAGTGTGTGTGTGAGGGAGAGTTAGTGTGTGTGTGTGATGGAGAGTTAGTGTGTGTGTGTGATGGAGAGTTAGTGTGTGTGTGATGCAGAGTTAGTGTGTGTGTGATGCAGAGTTAGTGTGTGTGTGATGGAGAGTTAGTGTGTGTGTGAGGGTGAGTTAGTGTGTGTGATGCAGAGTTAGTGTGTGTGATGGAGAGTTAGTGTGTGAGCAAGGGAGAGTCAGAGTGAGAGCGAGGGAGAGTGAGAGTGTATGTGAGTGAATGTGTGTATGTGTGTGTGTGTGTGCGTATGTATGTATATATATATGTGTGTATGTGTGTGTTTATGGGTGAATGGGTTTGTGATTTAGGTCAATCAATGTCTGAAATGTTGGGGGCTTTCGTGGGGAGGGGCTGTTGGTGAGGGGTGTGTATGTGTGAGTGTGTAGAATTAGGTTAAATACTAAAGAACCAACCATATATAAAAGCTATTATAATCCCAACACCCCACCTGTAACCCCCACACTTCGCCCCTCTATACAGCTTCTGAAATAAATTAGGTAAAAGGTTATGTTTGGGTGAAAAACGACAACAACAAGTAGAACAACAAAACTCTCCCCAAAGATACAACAATAACAGAGGCAATGAAAGTTCAAGTTTATACACACACACACACACACACACACACATATACATAGACACACAAATATACAGACATACACATACATATAGACATACACACATATATATATATAGACATACACATATATAGACATACACATATATATATATAGACATACACATATATATATATAGACATACACATATATATATAGACATACACATATAGACATACACATATATATAGACATACACATATATATATATATAGATATACGCATATATATATATAGACACACATATATATATAGACACACATATATATAGACATACACATATAGACATACACATATATATAGACATACACATATATATATAGACATACACATATATATAGACATACACATATATATATAGACATACACATATATATATATATATACGCATATATATATAGACATACACATATATATATAGACATACACATATATATATAGACATATATATATAGACATACACATATATAGACATATATATATAGACATACACATATATAGACATACACATATATAGACATATATATATAGACATACACATATATATATAGACATACACATATACATAGACATACACATATATATATAGACATACACATATATAGATATACGCATATATATATAGACATACGCATATATAGACATGTAGACATAAACATATATATAGACATACACACATATATACATAGACATACATATATATAGACATACACATATATATAGACATACACATTATATATATAGACATACATATATATATATAGACACATATATAGACATACACATATATAGACATACACATATATAGACATACACATATATACAGACACACATATATATATATATAGACACACATATATATATAGACACATATATATATAGACACATATATATATAGACATATATATATATAGACATATATATATATATAGACATACACATATATATAGACATACACATATTTATATAGACACACACATATATACATAGACATACACATAGATATATACAATCATATATAGACATACATCCATGCATATATATATATATATACACGTACATACATCCATCCACACATACACACACACACATACAATTATGTGGGAAAATAGATACCCTTCTTTAACGTTAACCACATTTACAGTATGTATGTGTACGCACCTGTGTGTATGTGTATATATATGTATGCGTACGCACTTATGTGTATGTGCGTAAACACTTTGTATGTGTTAGTTTTGTGTATATGTATTAAAAAAAAACAAACCTTTTGATACCAACCTGGCCCAAATCAGGTTTGCTTATATGAAACTAAACCACCATTTAAAAAAGGTCCTTATTTTAATGTTCTAATACAATTTTTATATAAGAACCATATGTTAAGTTTACATCATCGTCGTCTATTTATTCCTAAGAGGGCCGGGGGGGGGGGGGTCCCAATCCTAAGACATGCTTTCCAGATGGTCCTATATGATGCATCCGCCTCCAAATAATCTGATTGAATCCCCAAGTTAAGACAACCAATGTGAATGCGCGTGGCTAAGTGGTTAGGGCATTGGATTTGACTATCATAACGTGGGTTCGATTCCTGGACTGAGTTGCGTGTTGTGTGTTGTGTTCTTGAGCAAAACTCTTCATTTCATGTTGCTCCAGTATACTCAAATGGAAATGATAACCGTCAGTAATTGGGTGGTTAATACAATGGACTGACGTCCTGTCCAGGGGAAGATGTGTATTCTCAGCAGCTTAACATCGATACAAAATGAAACTGGAGATAAGCACTGGTCTGATGTGCTTATCTACATAGACACTAAAAAAGACCCTTTCCAGCTACACAGACCTCTAAAAAAGACCCTTTCCACCTACATAGACCTCTAAAAAAAGACTCTTTCCACCTACACAGACCTCTAAAAAAGACCTGTTCCACCTATGTAGACACTAAAAAAGACTTTCGCCTACATAGACCTCTAAATAAGACCTTCTCCGCCTACACAGACCTATAAATAAGACCTTATCCACCTACACAGACCTCTAAATATGACCTTCTCCACCTACACAGACCTCTAAATAAGACCTTCTCCACCTACACAGACCTCTAAATATGACCTTCTCCGCCTACACAGACCTATAAATAAGACCTTATCCACCTACACAGACCTCTAAATATGACCTTCTCCACCTACATAGACCTCTAAATATGACCTTCTCCACCTACACAGACCTCTAAATATGACCTTCTCCGCCTACACAGACCTATAAATAAGACCTTCTCCACCTACACAGACCTATAAATAAGACCTTATCCACCTACACAGACCTCTAAATAAGACCTTATCCACCTACACAGACCTCTAAATATGACCTTATCCACCTACACAGACCTCTAAATATGACCTTCTCCACCTACACAGACCTCTAAATAAGACCTTCTCCACCTACATAGACTTCTAAATAAGACCTCCGCCTACACAGACCTCTAAATAAGACCTTCTCCAGCTACACAGACCTCTAAATAAGACCTTCTCCACCTACACATACCTCTAAATAAGACCTTCTCCGCCTTCGCAGACCTCTAAATAAGACCTTCGCCTTCGCAGACCTCTAAATAAGACCTTCGCCTTCGCAGACCTCTAAATAAGACCTTCACCAGCTACACAGACCTCTAAATAAGACCTTCTCCACCTACACATACCTCTAAATAAGACCTTCTCCGCCTTCGCAGACCTCTAAATAAGACCTTCTCCAGCTACACAGACCTCTAAATAAGACCTTCTCCGCCTACACAGACCTCTAAATAAGACCTTCTCCGCCTACACAGACCTCTAAATAAGACCTCCACAGACCTCTAAATAAGACCTTCTCCATCTACACAGACCTCTAAATAAGACCTTCTCCAGCTACACAGACCTCTAACAGACAGATCTTCAATAAGACCTCTCTATACAACTGCCCCGAGACCAAGAAAAGCAAACTGCTCACAACTGCCTACACACACACACACATTACAAACATATTTTTGTTGGTTTT
>OZ024757.1:31486960-31496960 GCA_964016885.1 Eledone cirrhosa | reverse complement strand
CTGTTTCATTCGAAGGAAACAGTTCTCGTTCTGTAGAAGCTATATATATATAGGAACGAGTAGGACCACGACGGCTGAGCTCAAGCCGTTTCGACGGCTAATTCTGGACCTACTCGTTCCTATTACCCACTCTACTACCCTAAGTATTGAGTACTTTGGTGCGTTATGGTCCATCTGGTTCCTTATCACATTTCCTTCGTTATATATATATATATATATAGAGAGAGAGAGAGAGAGAGAGAGAGAGAGAGAGAGAGAGAGAGAGAGAGAGAGAGAGAGAGAGAGAGAGAGAGAGAGAGAGAGAGAGAGAGAGAGAGAGAGAGAGAGAGAGAGAGAGAGAGAGAGAAAGAGGGGTGGGGGGTGGGGGAGAAGGTGAAGTTGGAAATAGCACGGAAAATATATTTTAGGGTTTGTTTTTCTTTTTTTTTTCTACTTTCCTTGATTCGTCAAAATGATTATATATATATATATATTAGTAATAATAATAAATTTGAAGACTAAAATCCAAAGAGGGCTCGATAAGTATAAATATATATCAAATATATAAGAACCGTAGAGCAAATATTCACCCGTTAAGAGTGAAAGCAGCGATTCTTTGCTTAAACTTTAATCTGTTATTTTAACATATATACATATATATATATTTAAAGGTTAAACAAGGTTCAATGAATAAATCAAAGAATGAGTTTTACAATAGTTTGGAAGCACTCAATCGATGGTTTTCCGGAGTTAATATTAATTCATATACATATATACACACACACACACACACACACATAAAAGAGTCGAAGTTTAGATGTGTCTGCACATATGTCCTAAACGTGAAGACCCTGTTTCTGTTATTTCAAGCGTTAAACTAACATATTTCTTCAATTTACTGTCGTCTGCTTTGTTATTTCTGTTTAACTTTTACATGTATATATATATATAGGTGTGTGTGTGTGTGTGTGTGTGTGTGTGTGTGTCTATGTGAGTGTGTCGTAATTAAGCTATTCGATATGATCGACTAAATCATGGCGGCGCTCTAGCATGGCCGCAGGCTAATGACTGAAATATGTAAACGAGTCAAAAATAGATTATGTTGCTCACTAATTTTTACATGGGAGAGAACTCTTTCAATCAAGCCAATATATGCTTACTTCCCTTTATAGACGTATATTTTTGTTTACATTTAATGAACGCGATAAGGTATTATTGGTCTGTTATGGTGTTATAACTCTGCGTGGAACTGCAGTGGGGACGTAGAGTCACACGTCGCTTCTTGTGGTGATGATGTTGCTTTGTGTGTGGTGGTTGTGTTGGTGTGTTGTCTGTTGGTGTGAGTGTGTTGTGCGGCTAGATCTCCAAGTGAAACTAACCAAACTCATGGATGTTATCCAACCATCTTGTTTATTCATGGTCTAATCCTGGGTGTCCTGGTTAGCTTTGCCCATAAAATCTGTCCAGCAATTATTTCTTTAGATATTCTACATTGTAAAGTGGTCGTGTAGGGGTCACGACAAAAAGCACCCAGCCCCACACTGTAAAGTGGTCGTGTAAGGGTAACGACAAAAAGAACCCAGCCCCACACTGTAAAGTGGTCGTGTAGGGGTCACGACAAAAAGCACGCAGACCACACTGTAAAGTGGTGGCCGTGTTGGGATCACGACAAAAAGCACCCGACCCACACTGTAAATGTGATTGGCATTAGGAAGGTCAGCCAGCCGTAGAAATCCACCCCAAAACAGTCCTTTATCAGCAAAACATGGTCACGTGATCCAACGTACACCTAATAGGACAACCCGTCTAACCCATGTTAGCGTGTAAAATGGATGTTAAATGATGCTCCTGATGATGATGACGTTGATGATGATGATGATACGTGTAGCACTGGATCTGTGAGAAATAGTGGCTCTACCTGCATTCTAATCCTTTACGTAAATTAATTTTTAAAATTCTCAAACATTTACGTCTGAATGATTTTGTGTTTGTTTCATTTCAGCTGAAGAAAAGTCCAACTACTGCGACATGCAGGAACAAGTGTTTAGTCCTGAGCAGCAACATATGGAGGTGGATGATGTCCGGCCGGAATGTGGGTAAGTATTTCAGACAACAGCGCACACATACATGTGTATACATATATACACAGGGTGTCCCCCCCCAAAAAAAATGTATACACACTTTGGTTACCTGGATAGACAATATTTATTTATTATTAACTTCGGAGGAGCCCAACTAGTCCTACATACATGTGTATGATAGGTCTGGGGTCCCTATCATTAAAATATCTTTGAAACCTATAAGTCACAACCTGTTAGCACCGGAGGTTCCTATCGTGTATACATATATATACAGGGTGTCTCCCCAAAATGTATACACACTTTGATTACCTGGACAGGCAATATTTATTAAATTCGGAGGAGCCCAACTAGTCCTACATACATGTGTATGATAGGTCTGGGGTCCCTATCATTGAAACATCTTTGAAACCTATAAGTCACAACCTGTTAAGACTAGAGGCCCCCATCATTAAAAGACCTGAGAAACCTATAACATGCAACCTTAAAGGAGGCCTGCTAAAAATACATGGGTGTGAGCTGTAAATTTCATTTCACTAGAATTTATTTCAACATGCTGATACATATGTGTGCGAATGTGTATGTGAATATGCATACATTTATCTGTATAAGTATATAAATATAAACACGCAAACACAGACATACGAAAATACACACTCTCAGACATACATTTACACAAGCACACACAATCACACGAATCATCATCATCATCATCATTTTACGTCCGCTTTTCCCTGCTTGCAAGGGTGGGACGGGTCTTATTCAGCACAGCATCTCTCCACTCGTCACGGTCCCTCGTCATCTCCGCCGTGAGCTTCAATGATCTGAGGTCTGTTCTCACCACCTCCGCCCATGTTTTTCGTGGTCTACCTCTACCACGTCTTCCTTCAACTGGCATTTCCTGGCACTTCTTCACCCATCGGTCATCCTCCATGCGCATCACATGTCCATACCACCTCAGTCTCCTCTCCCGTACACTACATTCTATCCCTCTCAGACACAGTTTCTCTCTCAACACATTTATACTGGGTCGTTCACGCACATTTACACTGCACATCCAACGGAGCATGCTTGCCTCATTTCTCTCCAGCCGTCGCATATCCTCTGCGGTTGCTGCCCATGTCTCACTACCAT
Organism: Eledone cirrhosa; assembly: GCA_964016885.1. Lineage (NCBI taxonomy): Eukaryota > Metazoa > Mollusca > Cephalopoda > Octopoda > Eledonidae > Eledone > Eledone cirrhosa. Next base: position 31,493,769 of record OZ024757.1, on the reverse strand, counting down.
GCAGCATCGCGACATACATTTACACAAACACACACACACGCATACATTTACACAAACACACACACACACACACATACATTTACACAAACACACACAGCATAGCAAATGGAACACCAGGTGTTGTTTTCCTATATTTTTCTTTTTTGCCATCCCCTTCCTTCCTTTTACACACACATTCACAAACACACACACATTGTGTGATTGGCAGTAATTATTTATTGATGTTTCTTTTTTCTCTCTAATTGTAGCCAAATGAACTGTGGTACTGATTCATTGTGTGCGCCAAATCCTTTGGATAGTTGCCCAATGAGGGCCAGTGTTGAACCGAATTTATTAACAGCACAAAAACAGCCTTTAAAAAATAGCAACCAATTATCACAGGTTTTCCTGCAGACACCGTATGGTCTGTTTCTTCGTGATGAGTCCCGGTATAATTTTATTTCTGACCAGCCACGACAGAGATGCCATACACTAGATCGTGACACGGTGCCACGCTCAAAATTGCACCGTGTCGATGACAGTGTGGTGAGTCGGAGAAGGACCTATACTCTTGACCGTGAAAATCTAATTAAAGTGGTGAGCAAACTTAGCGACAGGCTTGAGAAACGTGCTGCAATCCATGGTGACAGTAAACCCCCTTCGATTTCAAACAGTGCAGCGAGCAGTCCGATTCCTGAGGAACACCAACAGTATCTGAATAACAGAGACTTTGTGTCCATTGCTACTGTCGACTCAAACACAAGCAGCTCTCGGGGAAGTCCTATGCCAGATCGAGATTTACACTTCCAATATAGCTCTTCACCGAGTTCACCACACTCTCGGCCACGATCAGACTCTGCAGGCACAGATGATTTGGCACCGCGAATTGATCATGTCCCACGACCTCGTTGTTTTAGCTTTCATGATGGACGGGCATCCCGACCTACCAATATACAGCACCTCCAAGAACTAGATCGTATTTCCATTGATAACCCACAGAATTTATTAGTTCCTGACATGAGACGACGGAGTGTTGGAGCCTCCTATGGACTCCATACATGGAAGAAATCTTTGCTGGTGGACATCCATCCATCAGACTTGTCAAGGACTACTGACCAGTTGTTGAAAACAGAAGACACATGTCACTCTGGATCAGATATCCCCAAATCACCTGCAAGTATTCCTTTTATTTATCTGCAGTAGATTTATTTTCTCTCTCTCTACGCACACACACACACATATATATATATATATATAGTAATAATAATAAATATGAAGACCAAAATCCGAAGAGGGCACAATAAGGATAATATATATATATTTATAAATAAATAAATGAAGTATTTCCGTCGGGGAAGGTACAGGAAAAAAGAGTGCTCTATGTAGGGTACAGAGCTTATTATGTAATAAACAACATAAGATAATTATTTCATTTACCAGTGGTTTCCTGAAGGCAGATGTTATGTCTTCAGTCATCAGAATGAATAAATAACATGGTGTTTTTATTAAATATCTATTACATATTTAATAAAAACACCATGTTATTTATTTATTCTGATGACTGAAGACATAACATTTGCCTTCAAGAAACCACTGGTAAATGAAATAATTATCTTATGTTGTTTATTACATAACTATATATATAAATATATAAAGCCGTAGAGCAAATGTTTATTAAAATAATGGATTAATGTTTAATCACTGCTTTCACCCCTAACAGGAGTTTCAGAAGATCCCGTTAAGGTTGAAAGAAGCAATTCTTTGCTTAAACTTTAATCTGTTATTTTGATATATATATATATATATAAATATAAATATAAATTTAGCGAGAATCGCATTTCGGCGGGTAGAAATTAGCGAAACGCAACTTCCATATTGTGCAGACAAGCGCTCCATGGATATGAAGAAGATACCAGAGCTATAAACATAAGTTAAAATGGTCATACACGCTGAGACGATGTTTAAGATGCCATTAACCACCATAGCCAAAAAAGCGAACAAGATAAACGGGTCAGAGTTGTTATATATTTATAGATTGTATACAAACCAAAGAATTAAGGCATTTTTCATTCTTTGGTTTGTATACAAACTATGAATATATTTATACATACATATATTTATATATATATATATATATATACACACACACACACACACAAATGAGTATGAAATATTATGGTTGCTATATACTTATATATATATTTTTTTCCATTTGCAGAGATACCTACGATCAGATCTAGACCAGTTTGCATATTTTGATAGACATTCTTCCCCGCATGCCTATATTTCAAAACCCGATTTCCAGATCACAGAAGCTGCTAGTCATCAATCTGACACACTTAGTGGAATCAATGCAAAAATACAGAAACCAGTCGCGGAGTATCAACTAAAAAAATCTGCCTCCCCTGATAGTTGTCGGCAGTCGTTAACCTCTCTCACAACCAGTAGCGTTGTCCCAAATAACAACAACAGCAGCAGTAGTAACAGTAACAGCAACAACATTAACAGCATTAGTAATAGCAATCTCAATACGTCCCCTCTCTCGACAAATACGAAAACCACAGACTGCCCCGAACAGGAAATATTTCACAAAAAATTTGACAAATTCCGCAAACACCCACCACATTCCACAATCAAAAGCAACAATTCTAACAACCCCACATTGAGCAGCAATTCAAGCAGCAACAGTAGTGGCAGCAGCAATGGCAGCAACAGCAGCAGTATTAGCAGCAGTGTTAGCAGCATCACTAACAGCAGCAGCAATAATACTTCAAGAGATTCGGGCGGCAGCAACAGTATTGCACCTAACTTGGTTAACAGCTACAGTCAATCCATCACAACTCACAGACTTAGTCCGAACACAGTTCAACAACAACAACAACAGCAACAGCAGCAGCAGCAACAACAACAGCAGCAACAGCAGCCACCTCCTCCTCCACCACCACCACTGCCACCAACAGCTCATCCACAACAACAACAGCAGCAGCAGCAACAGTTACATCAACCACATCATCATTCACAACAACAACAACAACAACAGCATCAACAGCATCAACAGCAACAACAGCATCATCAACAACAACAACAACAGCAACAACAGCAACAGCATCATCAACAACAACAGCAACAGCATCATCAACAACAACAACAACAACAGCATCATCAACAACAACAACAACAGCAACACCACCAACAACAACAACAACAACAACAACAGAAGCAGCAAATATCACCCCATCTTCATCATCATCATCAGCAGCAGCAGCAGCAGCAAAACTCTCAACAGCAACAACAATCACAACAACAATTGCTTCCTCCCCATAAACAAAAACAAAGTGATCAACGTAATTCCGGTTACTTGGTGGCTGACTGTAACGAAATTAAGAAAGAGAACCATACCCCCTCTCCTACATATAATCACAACAACAACAACAACAACAACAATAATTCTAGTAACAAGTCTAAGCTATCAGCTGGTGAAGCCCACCCACAATTGCTTGCTCACTTGCAAGCCCCAAACCCGACAAACCAATCCTCATCCAGATACGTGCTGTTACATCCCTTTCAGATAGTACCTTCAGGCAGCATTCCTGTAAACATGCACGTATCGTCTAGTATTGCACCGTCGCCGGTCAACGGAATGTGCAACCAGACGCTGAGCAGCCTGCGCAGCGAGCCGACCACGACGTCTGTCCTGTCAAACCATTGCATCTCCAGTTATCGTTCCAACTTCTCCACTCTCACCAATGGCAACTGCAACATGTACTCCCCACAGGGCAACGGCGGAGGAGGTGGTGGTGGTGGTAACGGTGGTGGTGGCGGTGCTCAACAGAGCGTCCATCTCGCGATGTCGCCCGAAGACCAGAAGCGAATGGCCGCAGCTGCTGATAACTCCTCCAACCGCTACCAAGTGCACGCAGCTGCCGTCTCCAACTTGAAGGACAAAATATTAAAGCGAATGGATAGCTATGAAAATTTGAATAAAGAGTGCAGCATAAACGGTGATATTCCCCTGTCAACTAGCGCCACACGGTGTGGAAGTGTGATAGTGTTAGGTAACCCAAACACAAACGATGGAAAAATGACCTACTCCAGCAACATGACTAATAACGTACCCATTATGGTCTCAAACCAAGTTTTAGCTTCTGTCTCTGATGACAGTTGCAGTGGTTCGGTGAATAGTATTGGTGGTATGGGTGTTGGTGTTGGTAGTAACAGCAGTAGTAGTAGTAATAACAAACCACAACATTCACCACCACAATCACAACAACAACAACAGCAGCAGCAGCAGCATCATTCTCCAGCATCCCCTACCAATATGAGCAGCTATTCAGGAATGTTAACACCATCCCGATATCACCAACCATTCCTCCACTCCTATACACCGATGACGCCAGTTACTGGTCACATGCTCACCGGATATAATCAACAGATTGCACCTTTACAGCAAATCTCCACAGTCAACAGGATCTCAGTTATTACTTCAAGGTATGTTGATAATATCTAAAACTTCACCTGTAGCTCTTTCGTTACCATATTTCTAATGCAAGACACTGTCTATGTCTTTAACCCTTCCATTACCATATTTCTAATGAAAGACACTGTCTTTAACCCTTCCATTACCATATTTCTAATGAAAGACACTGTCTGTCATTAACCCTTTCATTACCATATTTCTAATGAAAGACACTGTCTATGTCATTAACCTTTCATTACCATATTTCTAATGAAACACAGTCTGTCTGTCTTTAACTATCGTTAGGTAGTGTCTTTAATTAGAAATATGACGTCTTTAACCCTTTCGTGAGCATATTTCTAATTAAAGATACAACCTTTGGCTTTAACCTTTTCATTACCACATTTCTAATGAAAGACACTGTCTACGTTATTAACCTTTTCATTACCATATTTCTAATGAGAAACATTGTCTATGATTTTCAGATCATCAAAATAATCAAGATTTTGGAGAGATTTAGTAACATACCTAACATTCTCAAACTTAAAGGTTCTTAAAATAATGGAAGGATTTTAGATAAATATATCATTATCATATTTCTAAAGGACACTGCCTAACTTTTTCATTAAATTGGTGTTTGGAACATAACTGAAAAGTTCTTATATAAAATTATAATGGAAGATTTTTTAGATAAATATAAATATCCTAAAAGAAACAGTTTTGTGTTATAGAACTTGGGGCAGTTTGGGATGTCTTTCATATGTGTGTGTAAAAGGAAGGCAGGGGGTGGTGAAAAAACTATAGCAAAATAGCCGCTGGCGTTCCATTTGTTATGCTGTGTGTGTGTTTGTGTGAATGTATGTCGGTGTGTATTTTTCTAAGAGGACCTGGAAGGAGGTGATAAAAACTGACCTTGCCCAATAGCACTTCTCAAAGGCGATGACACAGGACTGAGACCTGGCGTCAGTAATACAGAACACCAGAGTTCCCATGTGTACAAGCTGAAGCATATAGACAATATGCCCCCATGCCCCTCCTGCTGTAAAGTGGTTGTGTAGGCACCACGGTAAAAAAGCATCCAGTACTCACTGTAAATGAGGTTGGTGTTAGGAAGGGCATCCAGCTGTAGAAACTGAGCCGAAATCAAGACACGGTCACCTGACCTGGCATTGCCCACAACAGGACAACCCATCTAACTAAATGCTAGCATGGAGACATTGAAGTAAAACGGTGATGATGATGATGTCTGTGTTTGCACATTTATATTTATATACTCATACATATGAATGTATACATATATACACATGCTTAAACATATAAACATACATGTTAGCATGTTGAAAAAAAATCGTATTTTATAAAATTGTTAAGTCTTTATATTTATTTTAGTTTTATTTTGTTTTTATCTTACAGTATTCCAAAGGAACCAAAACAAATTGATGCTCCACTGAATTTAACAGTCAAATTGGAAAAACAGAGCAGCCCTTCATCGGGGCTTCTAACCTGCCCACCTCTTGGACTTCAACAGAAAGAGACAGCATAATAGACAGAGACGTTGTTTCAGGGACAATGTTGGAACATCTGTTTACATCTCTCTCTCTCTCTCTTCTCCTCCCGTCATCAATTGAAATATTACTTGGGGGACTAGAAGAGCGATGGCAGCAGCAGCGGCAGTGGAGGTGATGACGGTGACGATGGTGGTGGTGGTGGAGGCGGGCGGCAGTAGGGAGACTGTTCCTTGCTACAATCCCAGCCACCTAACTGCCCCAACCTGACCAGGTCTGGGTGAATGAACTCTTTTTTCCCTTTTGTTTCCTTGGTAGAGAAGAATGCTGATGAATTAATCATCAATAATTATTCAGTAATGTGTTTGCATCAGTTCAATTATCTGTCTATATATATATATATATATATATATATATATATGATTCAGACAGGAGCTTTGTACCAAATGAAAGACAATTGTGTATGTGTGCGTTATATTAAAAGTTTGGCTCTCTCTCTCATATTCTCCTTAGCTTTCTTGTTTGTTTATATACACACACATTATTTATATATATATATATATATATATATATATATATATATGCACTCATATAAACATGTATTTATATACACACACACATACACACACATATAAAGACAACAAACAAGAATTAGAAATAGCTAATCATTAATATATGAAGACATGGCCTGGTAGTTAGGTTAGTTGGACTCCTGATCATAGGGTTGTGGGTTCGATTCCTGGGTAAGGCAATGCATTGATCATTTGCTCTTGAGCAAAACAGTTTTATGGTTCTCTTCAGGATAAGACAGAGTTTCCTATCATTAAAACACCCAGAGACATATCCTGTGAGATACAACCTCATTGGAG
>OZ024757.1:31456960-31481960 GCA_964016885.1 Eledone cirrhosa | reverse complement strand
AACAATTATTATTAATAATGGTGGTGAATTGGCAGTATCGGTAGAGGGTCAGACATGCTTTCCAGCATAGTTATGTCCCTTTACGATCTCAGTTCAAATCCCGCCGAGGTTAACTTTGCCTTTCATCCTTACGGGGTCGATAAAATAAAGTACCAGTAATGTACTGGGTAATTGCTGGCCTTGTGCTAAAAGTAGAAATAAATAATTATTATTATTTATAATAATTTGCTGAGGGCAATGGATTGGCAGAATCGATAGAGCTTCAGACAAAATACTTCTGCAGCATTTAGTTACGACTGTCAACATTTTTTGTTGAGTTTTTACATCCTGCTGAGGTCAAATTTACATTTCATCCTTCCAGTGGGGGATTGATAAAACAAGATACCAATAAAATACCAGGGAGAGAGAGATGTGAAATAATCCACTTTATCCTCCACCTACTCAGTCACCCCTCAAAAAATATATTTATCTGGCCTTGTGCCAATGGTAGAAAGTATTAATTTACTAATACCATTGAGAAAAATAAGATAAAGGAATATAATGACTTAACGACAGAGAATTCCATTTGAACCATCTCTCCGTTCCCTCTCTGGGGTCTTTAAATAAATTACATTTTTGTATAATAATTTTTATTTGACCACAGATTTCATACATTGATCTTTCTAGGTCTCCTGCCATAGTAGTTCCGGTTTGTCTGCTCAGATGTTGGGTCAAGCTATTTGTTACTATAACAATTGACCAGCAACAACACTGTGTGTATGTATTGTGTGTGTGTATCTGTGTAGTGTGTGTACGTGTACGCAATTTTCTCAGACCAGATGGGACATGATGTCCTTGAGCAAGACATTTTGTTTCAAGTTGCTGCAGTTCATTCACTCAGTTTAATCTTTAGCACACTGAATTCTTTTATGAATTCCCTTGACAACTATACATTAAGGGGAGATAACTCTATGGGCAACATAAAGTGTCTAAAGCACACTAAAGATTAATTAAATGAGTAACATAAGCAGCTTAAAGAGGGAGAGAGTTAACCATACAATGGACTGACAAACCATCCCAGTGGAGGAAAAGGAGGAACAGTCTTAAGTCTTGTAATCTGTCACTTAATGCCACATGAAACCGAGATAAACTCTGGCCTGGTGAGCCACATGGCTCAAGAGAGACTGTAAAATAAATTAACTTTACATAGCAAAGCATTCACTTCATATTTTGATATATTTTATGTTTTTCTCTGTATGCCTTGTTATATCACGTATGTGGTTTTAGAAATTATGTTGCTGAATACTGTGTATTTGTATATCCGTATCTCTTTTATCAATTCCCATTATTTGATACTCATCCCCACTATTTCACCCACCCCCACCCTTTTTTTCATACAGTTTTATATATATACATATATATATATAAATTTGTTTCTTTTTCTACAAATTTCATACTTGACTTTATATATATATATATATATATAAATATAAATATATATGGATCGTATGGGCAAGATGAGTAGGTCCTCTTTAATTCACCTAGATTCAGGTAGTAACAACTCATCCAACCCATGCCAATATGGAAAATAGATGTAAAATTATGACGATGATGATGGCGATCTCTTTCTTTTTTTTTTATCCAGTCATGGTGTATGTTTATAGATCTGACAAACAAACAGTATTTGCAGTTGTCAGAGAAATTTAAAAAAAAAAAAAATTTGCTTTAAAAATAGATAAATAAAAATCTATCTATGATCTGGGGTCACTGTTTTCTGATTTCAGTTTCATTTGTTCCCATGGTGCTAGAAATAATAAACTTAACCAACCTGTAAGAAACTTGGATCAATAGAACTGAGTATCGACCTCCCCCTTCACCCCACCACCACCATCCACCCACCCCCCTTACCCACATCCCCCTGACCCCAAACCTTTAATTTAATCAAGCACTGGGTGTATGCGTGTGTGTGTGTGGGGGGGGATCAACCCACCCCCCATATCAAAATTGCTGGCCTTGTGGCTATTGTGGAAACCATTATTATTGACCCCTATTTGTGAGCCCTAGTAGCCAATAAAGAAATTATTATTATTGTTGTTGTTGTCAACTATACTTTTCATGTTTGATGAAATAAAGTACCAGTAATACACTGGGATGATTGCTGGCCTTGTGCCAAAAGTAGTTATGGCTCTTTACCTTTCATCCTTACAGGGCTGATAAAATAAAACACCAGTCATACACTGGGGTCGATTTAATCGACTTTCCCTCCCCCAAAATTGCTGGCCTTGAGCCTAGATCAGAAACCATGGCAGTATCAGTAGAGGGTCAGATGCCATGCTTTGATGCATAGAGTTACAGCCCTTTCCATTCTGAATTCAAATCCCACCGAGGTTAACATTGCCTTTCATCCTTAAAATAAAGTACCAGTAATGCACTGGGATAATAGAAACAATTATTATTATGTGAATTGGCAGTATCGGTAGAGGGTTGGACGCCATGCTTTCTAGCATACTTACGGCCCTTTACAGTCTGAGTTCAAATCCTGCCGAGGTTAACTTTGCCTTTCATCCTTACGGTGTCGATAAAATAAAGTACCAGTAATACACTGGATAATTGCTGGCCTTGTGCCAAAAAGTAGAAACAATTATTATTACTATTGAGGGTGGTGTAGAGAATCTGACAAAACACCACGTGGCATTTAGTTACGACCACGTTCTGAGTTCAAATCCTGCCGTGATCAACTTGATAAAATGAAGTACCAGTCAAGTACCAGTCAAGTACCGAGGGGGGATCAATATAATCGACCGCCCACCCACCATCATTCCCCAAATTGCTGGCCCCTTGTGCCAATGTTAGAAACAATTTTTAAAACTAATTACAAATTACTATTATTTTTTTTATTAATTACAATCAATTACTAATATTATTTATTTATTAACTGTATGTATGTATGTAAAATGTTATATTTGTTAATGTGGGGGTAATGTTAGTTGTTCCCCACACTCTTCCCATCCCCCTCCTCTTCCTCCACCCTCCTTGTTACGGTTATTATTATTATTTTTTTGTAATAAAGAAAAACAAAATAAAAACCAAAACAAAACAAACCTATTCCACCCACAACCATTGAGCCCCTCTGATCACTTTAACCCCTCCATTTTTCATTAATTAACCAAATTAACTCTAATTTAAGCATTGGATATATTTAAACTATATTTATTCACCACTTCTATAATTTTTTTTTAAAACAAGAAAAAAAAATCCTTCATTAGATTAATTAATGATAATTATAAATTGATTAATTAATCTTTTTCATTTTAAACTGTTTCAGTTGTATTTGTGAATTCAATGTCTTAACACTGCCAATTTATTATGTTTTAGAAGATGTGCATTTTGGTTTTTTATAGGTGTATATATTTAAAAATTATTATTATTATTATTATTATGGGCGAGTGGGTTGGCAGTATCGGTAGAGGGTCGGACGCCATGCTTTGCAGCAAAGAGTTACGGCCCTTTATGATCTGAGTTCAAATCCCGCCGAGGTTAACTTTGCCTTTCATCCTTACGGTGTCGATAAAATAAAGTACCAGTAATGCACTGGGTAATTGCTGGCCTTGTGCCAAAAGTAGAAACAATTATTATTATAGAGATCTATATTATTATTATTATTGTAAAACTCGGTGGTGGCTTGGCAGTATTGGTAGAGCGTCAGACACCTTGCTTTGCAGCATTGAGTTATGGCCCTTTACGTTCTGAGTTCAAATCCCGCCGAGATTAACTTTGCCTTTAATCTTTACGGGGTCGATAAAATAAAGTAGCAGTAATGCACTGGGGATCGATTTAATCGACTTTCCCTTCCCTCAAAATTGCTGGCCTTGTGCCTATATAAGAAACATTGTTATCACAAGTAGTAAATGCCATAGCTCAAAATATGTTCATTAGTTGGAAATCATTTCATTCACCTCCCCTAATCATAGTATTAGAAACAGCATGAACATCACTAATTCCCTTATTGATTTTTAAAAGTTATAGGCTTCATGTGTGCTATACAGGCAGCAAAAATCGTTAGAGCATTGGACAAAACAAAAATGCTTTACATGGTTTTTAATTGAGTCCCTTTTTATCTTCTGGGGTCAACGAAATACCAGTAATGCACTGGGTATCGATTAAATATCTCCCTCTATTCTCTTCTCCTAAATTGCTGGCCTTGTGCCTAAATTAGAAATCATTATTATTACCATTATTATTGTGGATTGGCAGAATCTGTAGAGTGCCGGACACCATGCCTTGCAGCATAGAGTTATGGCCCTTTACGGTCTGAGTTCAAATCCCGCCGAGGTTAACTTTGCCTTTCATCCTTACGGGGGTCGATAAAATAAAGTACCAGTAATCCACTGGAGTCGATTAAATCGACTTTCCCCTCCCCCAAAAAATTGTTGGCCTTGTGCCTAAATCAGAAACCATTATCATCATCATCGCTATCATCATCACCATCATCATTTTTTCTATTTTCTTTCTCAGAACATGGTGGTGCTGTGTGTAGTATACATGCCAAATATTAAAACAAACAAAAAAATAATTAAAAGTTATGTGGAAAATCTGTGGAAAATCTATAACGAACATTTTAATAAGGGAAGGGAGTTGTATAACAATCATTAAACTAATTCTCTCTCTCTCTCTGTCAGTCTGTAATGAAGTGTTAAAAGTTAAAATCCTATCTCCATTTAACCCTTTAGCATTTACATTTCTCTATATATGCAATAACCCAGTGCATTACTGGTACTTTATTTTATCGACCCCGTAAGGATGAAAGGCAAAAAATCTCGGCGAGGTTAACTTGTGCCTATAGTAGAAATCCATTATTAGGTTAGTTTCAAATCCCACCGAAGTTAACTTTGCCTTTCATCCTTACGGGGTCGATAAAATAAAGTACCAGTAATGTACTGGGTAATTGCTGGCCTTGTGCCAAAAGTAGAAACAATTACTCAATACATGTTATATTTTCGCAGTAATTATCACATAATATCGAATTTACAAAATTTTGATATTTAGTTTGAGAACAATACCTTAACATAAGTATGAGTGGCCTGTAGGCCAGTTTAAACAGAAAGAGGTGTGAGAATTATGGCCGGATACGGCCAGTTTAAATACTAAAGGGTTAAACTGGCTGTATCTGGCCAGAATTCTCTCATCTTTCTATTCAAACCAGCTGAAACCAACTACTTATACTGATCTTAAGGTATTGTTCTCAAAATAAATAATATCAAAATCTCATAGATTTGATATTATGTGAAGTAAAGACTGAAAATATAGTAGTAAATATGGAGTAATGTAAATGCTAAAGGCTTAAAGGCTGGCCATATATCACAGCTTCCCCTTACAAGGTTCTAAATACTAAATAGTGAATAATTCAGAAACTGAAAAATTAAATAGGGGGGGGGAAAAAAAAAAAAAGGAAGGATTTCTTGAAAACAAAACAAAACCAGAAAAATAAAAAAAAAATAAAATCAAAACGCAAATCAAGAAATTCTAATGAGAAAAATGATATAAAAATTATTTATTAGAAATAAATTGTTCCTATGAATAAGAAAATTATAATATTAAGATTATGAAATATTGGGAGTAAATCTTTCCAAATTTGTAAAGATATTCTAATTATTTTTTTAAAATAAAATAATCAAGTTGACAGTTTATGATAACTTAGGGCATGTGTAAAATATATGTGTATGTATATATACATATACATTTAAACATATATATATACATATATATTCACACATATATATATATACATATATACACATATATATACATATATACACATATACATATATACACACATATACATATACACACACATATACATATATACATATATATATATACAGATATACACATACATATATATATATATACACATATATATATACACATATATATATATATATATATATACATATATACACATATATATATATACATATACTCATACACATATATATATATATATACTCATACATGTGTGTATATATACATATATATTTACACACACATATATATACACATACACACAAATATACACATATATATACGCATATATACACACATATATATATACATATATATTCATACATGTGTGTGTATATATATACATATATATTTACACATTTATATATATATATATATATATATACACACATATACACACATATATATATATATATACACACACACATATATGTTTATGTGTATATATGTATATGGTCTCCAAATCTTTCACTAAAAAAATTAAATTTGAGTTAATTTTTATTCAATTAAATGACCGTTTCCAGAAAGACTTCCTTAACGACAACAACAACTAAAATAAAAATAAAATACAAAAGATATGTGCAGCAACTGCAATACACATATCAAATTTAGGTGCTTTTTTTAATGAAAAACGAAAAAAAAAAATTAATGAAAAAAAAATATAAAAAGATTTAAATCTTGTAAAATCATCAATACAAACAAATGACATTAAAAATTTACATTTTTTAAAAAAATTTCTTAACACCTCTCCCACCCCACAAAATGCATCCTATATTTCTTGTCGATATTTAATTATTTTGTACTTATCTAGAGAAAAAAAAAAAACGTCTTGTATCCGCGTGCATCTTCTTAAAAAGAAACAAAAAAAGGTATTGATGCATTTAGATGTATAAAAAAAAATAACAAAAAGTAATGCATCATTTGTAATGTAATGTATTTTAACTGCATATGTAAAAAATATGATTTGTTTTGTTATGACGACGACGATGATGATTATTACTGTTGCAATTATTATTATTATTGTTTGTTTGTTTGTATTTTTTTTTTTTTCATTATTAACCAAAGAGGAAGAAAATCAAACTTCCTCGAAAACATTGTAAAATGAAGGCGAAATTGTGAATATAGGCTATTTTATATATTTTTTTCTTAATATTCTGATGCACATTTTCTTATATATATATATATATATATATGTTATATAATTATATATATATATATTATATAATTATATATATATATATATTATATAATTATATATATATATATTATATAATTATATATATATATTATATAATTATATATATATATATATTATATAATTATATATATATATATTATATAATTATATATATATATATATTATATAATTATATATATATATATATTATATAATTATATATTATATAATTATATATATATATATATATATTATATTATATAATTAATATAGAATACTCAATGGTTAAGCTTAGCCAGCAGGCAAAGAATCCCTATAATATATGTACTCTACCTCCCTTTCAAGTATTGAGTACTAAGTTGAATAATGGTGTTACTAGTCATAACTAGTAACATCTCATCCATCTAACTTCCTACCTACCTATCTATCCATCTACCTACCTATATATGTGTACATACATATACATACATACATACGCACATATACACATACATACATACATATATATACACATATTTATATATATATATATATATATAATGAAAATGTGCACTTAATGGAATGTTTTTCTGTATGTATGTATCTATGTGTGTAAGTATGCATGTATGCATGTAAGTAAGTAAGTAAGTAAGTAAGTAAGTAAGTAAGTAAGTAAGTAAGTAAGTAAGTAAGTAAGTAAGTAAGTAAGTAAGTAAGTAAGTAAGTAAGTAAGTAAGTAAGTAAGTAAGTAAGTAAGTAAGTAAGTAAGTAAGTAAGTAAGTAAGTAAGTATGTAAGTAAGTATGTATGTAAGTATGTATGTAAGTATGTATGTAAGTATGTATGTAAGTATGTATGTAAGTATGTATGTAAGTATGTATGTATGTATGTATGTATGTATGTATGTATGTATGTATGTATGTATGTATGTATGTATGTATGTATGTATGTATGTATGTATGTAAGTATGTATGTATGTATGCAGTTTATCTTAGAAATTAATAGCTTATATTTATTTGCTGTTTTGATATGCTCAATAAGAAATAATAATAATAATAATAATAGTAATAATAGTAATGATAATAACAACAATAATAATAACGATGATAATGACAATAATAATAATAATAATAATGATAGCAACAATGGAAATTTAACATTGAACTTTACTTCTTCCAGAAGGAGCCCCCCCCCCCCCCCCCTTTCCCACAATTTCCACTGCTTTTGAACCTTATTCAATCACGCACAGGGGAAATCATAAACTGAAGAATGCGTGCCACCAAATGCAAATTTTTCTTTTTTTTAATTATTATTTTATTTTATTTTTTTTTTTTGGTTGTAAGTTTATCTCATTCCATCCAGAGTAAAAAGGAAAAAAATTTAAACAAAAAATTTTTTTAAATATCCTGAAGTATCTTCAATTTTGAGTAAATGATGATGATGATGATGATGATGACAGTGGTGGTGGTGGTGGTGGTAGTAGTAGTAGTGGTAGTGGTGGTAGCTGTGTTGGGAATAGGTAAAGAGGTAGCAGAGGTCTAGATATTTATATATAGAGAGAGCAAGCAATATATAAGGTGTGGTGCAGTAAAGCATGAGCTATACATTTTACACCTGCTTTTTTTTTTTTAATTAATTTGAAAGTCATTCATTTAATAATTTGTTTTAATAACTTTTTGATCAATGATGTTAGGACTGAGGCCCCTAACATTTAAAACCCCCAAGAAACATTTTATGAGATACCTTGTTAGAGGCCAGTTAAACCTACATAGATGTGAGCTATAACATGATAGGACTGAGGTCCCTATCATATAAAACCCTGATAAATCTCCTATAAGATACAACCTTGTAGGAGGCCAGTTTAATCCTGCATTGGCAAGAGCTGTAATAACATTGTAAGACTGAGGCCTCTATCATTAAAACACAAGAAACCCACATGATGCAACCTCATAGGTGTGAGCTGTAACAACAACATAGGGCCCCTCTCATTAAAATACCCTATAAATTTATGAGATAAAACCACGTAGGACGCCAGCTAACTTTTATGTGTGTAAGCTGTATATATTTTACAGGAATTATTTTTTCACATTTTTAAAAGATCGACAGATTTAATTTGCAGTGAAACCCAATATATTGAAACAGCTTCATTTTAGATTCAAGCTCATGAACAGATAATATTTTCATTAATATCTTTTTTTTTCTTCTTTGCCTACTTATTCCTGGTACGGTTGGGGGGGGGGGGAGTGTCCTCAAGCACACCTTGCAGCAGGTCCTGTCAGAAGCAATTGATCTGGCTGGATCTTCAAGCAAGACCAACTGAACTCATGGATATTATCCAACCATCTTGCTCAGAGTAGGTCTACCTCTGGGTCTTCTGTCCAGTGATTCTTTCCTGAGACATTCTATCAGAGCTGTGATCTCTCAATTCTCATAAGTAGCAGATCTACCTTGCGTGACTGATCTCTCAGCTACACGCTATCATGTAACATTACTCCAAAACCCTTCGGAGGAACGCCATTTTGGTCGCTTGTATTCACGATCGTATTCTTTCAGTTATTACCCAAGATTCATGACCATAGGTTTTATTATTATAATTTAATATAAGTATGTAGGTGAATGACTTAGTCGTTAGGGTATTTGTCTCACAACCAAAACATTGTGAGTTCAATTCCTTAAGTGGTCAGCAAGTTGTGTCTCTAAGCAAGATACTTTATTTCAAGTTGCTCAAGTTCACTCAACTGGAAAAAATGAGTTGAGATGTTACTGGTAGCAAGATGAATCGGCCTTTCATTTGGACAACATCTGTGATGTGAAGAAGGGAGACTGCCATGTATGGGTGACCACTGGCCAGTTTCAAACTCATGACAATAGGGAAATCTTAAGGATTTAATTATCTATAGAGACATTAGGGTCTTCCAGCACTCAATCACGTCCTTCTTACTCTCATTCACCCTCTTGATAGATAGACAGACAAACGTACCAGCTGACACACCGACACCTAAATTGATAGACCGACAGGCAGATAGATTTAACATAAAACTAATCTAGAGATTTTTCTTCAAATTTGGTGTGTAACAATTCTTTTTAACATTGAGACATTACATCACTAGTATATATCCCAAGCTCAGCCATGTGGTTAGGATATTGTCACAATCAAGATCATATCTGAACTCTGGACGAGGCATTATGTTGTGTTCTTGAGTAAGACACACACACTCATATATGTGTGTGTGTGTGTGTATATATATATATAACGTTGGTATTAAGTCAACGTTCTCCAGTCAACATTTAGCTCACTCGATGAATCTGCTGAATTGCATTAATGCAACTGCAATCAGCTGTTCAGAGTGCACACAGTTAATAGCAGTTACGGTGGTTGTGTTTTGGTAGAGATAAAAGTATAAATCTCAAGTCCTGGACGATATTATTTCCGTGCAACATAACTTCACAAATGCAGATATTAAATCCACAATCTTCAGAAAATCACATAATATAAGCAGATATTTACGTAACAGGGCAATTGCACTTCTTCAGCAGGCATTCCGAGTCACTAGATAGGTCTATACATTGTGTGTGATAGCCATTACTACTGGATAAGGTATCCAGCAGTTCTCGCCAGTTTCACACACTGCCTCTAAAGAACAGTATATATATATATATATATATCTTAATATGCATTAAGTACTACCCTGATCTGAAGTCTTCCTGGTCCCCAAACTGTAAACATTTCATACACACACACACTTCTAATATGTGGTTAAAACTTTCAAAGAAGACCAGTTTATAAACCAAATTCTAGTCAAAGCTTGAGCTGCCAAGATATGGCACCCCTCAAGCTGAAAAATAATGAGACTGGTCTAACCTTTGACAGTTACTATAGTGTTTGGATGATGTCATAACTGGCTGAATATACCTACACTTCATTCATACCAGAATTGCATAAATGAATCATTATACAAAAAATCTTTTACATTTTCAGTTTAAAAATTTGAAGATTGTTGGGGGAGAAATTAATAGCAAAAAAAAATAAGATGGACCAGGTCTTTAGAGAACATTTTGTTTTAAATTTAAAGGAAAGCAAAATAGCAAAAAAATTCCCCAAAACCCCTTTCCTACTCATTTGTCTTCTCGTAAAATATGTTGCTTCAAAGTATTATTTGATTCCATTAATTTCAAATGAAAAAGAGCTGATTGTCAGATCAGACCAAGGAAACTATTTCCATTGCTTATACTATCTACCAGTTGCAACTGCTGATTAAAAGATGACAACCAAATCAATAAGTGACTAAAGTTGTTAGAAGTGAAGCCATGGGTCCCTAGTATTTAGGGGGTTGGACTTCAGATCAAAGTTTTGGATTCGATTCCTGGACTTGACTCTGCATCGTGTTCTTGAGCTCATTTTTATGATAAGACTGAGGCGAGCTCAACCTACAGGGATATAAGCTGTAACATGATATGACTGGAGTCTCTATCATTAAAACACCCAAGAAACCTCCAATGAGATGTAATTTCAGCTAAACATACATAGGTGCGAGCTCTAACACCAACATGATAGGACTAGGGTCTATCATTAAAACACACAAGAAACCTCTAATCAGATGCAACCTCATATGAGGCCAGTTAAACCTACATAAGTGCGAGCTGTAACAAAAACATAATAGGAATGGGGTCCCTATAAATAAAAAACCTAAGAAACCTCCCCAGTCCTTCATAAAAACACCCAAGAAACCTATGAGATGTAAACTCACAGGAGGCCAGCTAAACCTACATAGATGTAAGCTGTTTTTGTTTTGTGTGTGTGTTTATTTCTTTCTTTCTTTGTCCAAGTGTTATATAATAAATTAGAACTAAGTATAGTGTACAAAATAAAATATAGTGATAAAATTAACTAAGGGGAGATAATGACTGTCCAAAACTGCTACCTCACAAAAAAACCCCCCAACAAATAGCCCTCTCCCGCCCTCCCCCACTCACTCACACTACTACAAAACCCTAATTCCTTTGTTTATAAGGAGGCAATCAATATAAATGAGAAAAATTAACGAAATGAGGAATTCCAGGAATCAAAAATTGTGGTTGTTGATTTAACACTTTACTACCGGTGAGCCAAAAAAAAAGAAAACCCCTGGAATCTTACTATATAATCAAAGAAATAAATATACATACATATATACATGTATATATAAATACACATACCTATATATATGTATATACATATATATATATGTATGTAGATACATATATATACACATATGTAGTTATATATATATATATTTATTATATATATATATAACTATATATACATATATATATATATACATTACATATATATTTATACATATATATTTATACATATATATGTGTATATTTCCTTTATACTATTTCTTAATCATAATCTTACAACTAAAAAAAAAATTACAATTTTGAATATTTGAATCTGTTCTGCTAAAAACAATCATATGCTTTAAAGCGTGGCATAGTTAACATTTCTATATCGTCATCATTATTATTTCATTATTCAATATTTTTAGCTGTATGTGGTCTGCAGTAATAACAAAAAAAAATATATATATACTAAAAATATATAAAAAAACAACAAAAAATAACCAACAACAACAAATATTGATCTCTTTATATAAATATATATATATATCTATATATATATGTATGTATGTATCTATGTATATATCTATATGTCTATATATATCTATGTATATATCTATATGTCTATATATATCTATCTATATATATATGTATATATATATATATATATATATATATATATATATATGTCTACGAATATATATATTTATATATATATGTCTATATATATATATATATATATATATATACTTTAACATTTATAAACAAACCTTTGAAACGAAAACAAAGATGAAACATCTAATATTGAAATTATGAATAAAAAAAAAACACCCAAGGGGGTTTAGGAGTGGAGTAGGGGAGATTGGTTGGTGGAAATTAATAAGAATCACCAATATATCAATAGCTTTTTTACAATCAATACAAATATTTGATCTAGGAGAAATAAGGAACCCTCTACATACCAAAAAATTAAATCCTAAACATATATATATATATATATATAGTGTATTAATGCTGTAATTACATATGTACATATGTACATTCATATATGCATGTATGTATATGAATATATGAATATATATATAATGTTTAGTGGTGTTTTTTTACTTATGGTTGAGGTGTGAATATAAAATTTTACATGATGGGCAAAACTAATAAAATGTAAAGCTATATTGATTTAATGAAATTAATAAATTTAGGATATCTCTAATTGATAAAATAAATCAAATTGAATTTCCTTATTATTAATTAATGGTGGAGAATTGCCAGCATCGGTTGAGTGTCGGACAACATGCTTCCCAGCATAGAGTTACGTCCCTTTATGTTCTGAGTTCAAATCCTGCCGAGGTCAACTTTACCTTTCATCCTTACGGGGTCGATAAATAAAGCACCAGTAATGCACTTGGGTTGATTTAATCGATATTACCTTCCTCCCCAAAATTGCTGGCCTTGTGTCTAACGTAGAAACTATTATTATTACATGAGAATGAGAGAGAGGAGGACTTACTAATAGAAAAAAATAACTTCTCTTAACCAAAGACATTATAATTACTAACAATTATAATTTCTTTGGTTAATGGCGGTGGATTGGCAGTATCGGTAGAGGGTCAGACGCCATGCTTTGACGCATAGAGTTACGGCCCTTTCCATTCTGAGTTCAAATCCCGCCGAGGTTAACTTTGCCTTTCATCCTTACGGGGGTCGATAAAAAAAGTACCAGTAATACACTGGGATAATTGCTGGCCTTGTGCCAAAAGTAGAAACAATTATAATTAATAACATTTGCTAATTTCACTACTACTACTACAACTACTACCACTACCACAGTAATACTATTTCTTCCACTGCAAACCACGAGTCATTCCTTTTTAAATCGTGTTTTTTTTTTTTTTCTTAATTTTTTTTTTTTTTTTTGTTTTTTTTTGTAAAATCTGGTTATGTGGTCTGAATGGATTTGCGTGTATGTGTGTATATATATGTGTACATATATATATATATCTATATCTGTGTGTGTATGTATTTTTTTGTTTTTTGTTTTTGTGGAATTTTGTTAGTAAGACAGTGGTGTCTGGTCAGCTGCTAAAAATAAAAAAAAAAAATTAACTAAAAAAAAATTATTAAAAAAATTTTTAAAAATTAATAAAGGACGCACCATTGTGGTTTAAACTTTGTCAAAAAAAAAAAGAAAAGTAAAAAAAAAAAACAACCCTTTTTATCTGACCTCAGCTGGCTTTGTCACGCTTCTTCGATAATGTTTGTGTGATATTTTGGGGCTGAATATTAAAATAAATAAATTAAAAATATTTGAAAAAAAAAAAAAGACTTAAAGAACAAACAGACAATTAAATCTGTAATAAATGTTGATTGAAAGAAAAATATAATGAGTTTTATTGTGAGTTAATTACTATTTATTACCCATCTAAGGTGGCGAACTGGCAGAGTCGTTATAATGTCCTTTCAAGGTCGATAAAAAAAAAAAGTACCAGTAATACACGGGTTGATTTAATCGACTTTCCCCTCCCTTTCAAATCGCTGGTCTTGTGCCAAATGTGCAGATTGGCAGTATTGGTAGAGGGTCGGACAGCATGCTTTGCAGCACAGAGTTGCGTCCCTTTACGGACTGAGATCAAATCTCGCCGAGGTTAACTTTGCCTTTCATCCTTACGGGGTCGATAAAATGAAGTACCAGTAATGTACTGGGTAATAGCTGGCCTTGTGCCAAAAGTAGAAACAATATTATTATTAAGGGTGGTGGATTGGCAGGATCGGTAGTGCGTTGGACACCAACCATGCTTTGCAGCATAGAATTACAGCCCTTTACGTTCTGAGTTCAAATCTTGCCGATGTCAACTTTGCCTTTCATCCTTTCGACGGTGATAAAAAAAAAAAATACCAGTCTAGTACTGGGGTCGATTCTTCCTCTATGTCTCTTTCTCCTTTCCTCTGGAAGAGAATCTGCTGTACTCAGGCCTGGAGTGGGATGGGCTCAGCCAGGCTTAAAATGCCCAAGAGCTGTATGTCAATACGGCACCCCTGCAACTCTACCAAGAGTTACAGGACCATACATACATACCTATCTAGACATGGGTATGAATGCTGAAGATATTAGAAGGTTGGGTAGTAATGGATCAAGCATGTTAGGCTATGTTGGATGTGTGTGTTTCACAAACGATGAAACTGGATCAAGCATGTTAGGCTATGTTGGATGTGTGTGTTTCACAAACGATGAAACATGAATGGGTTGAGAGAGGGCCTGAGAAGATCTGGGCATAAGAGGAATCAACAGTACTGTGCTGGTATGGACATGACTCATGGATGACAGTTGGTTGAAGAAATGCCAAGAAACCCCAGTGGAAGGAAGCTGTAGTAGAAGAAGACCTGTGCATATGAGGAACCAGACGTAGTGTGCCATAGAGAAGACTGAGTTGGTATGGACATGTGACTCATATGGGTGATGGTTGGTTGAAGAAATGCCAAGAAACCCCAGTGGAAGGGAACTGCAGTAGAGCAACACCTGGGCATATGAAGAATCAGGTGTGGACATGTGTCTCATAGGGATGACAGTTGGTTGAAGTGTTAAGAGATCCCAATAGAAAGTAGCTGCAAATCAGATGTGTGGAGGAGAGAAGAATGCACTGGTTGACACTTGTGATCCAAATGGAAAGAAGCTCCAATATGTGACTAGTTCTGCTGGATCTCATGTTACTCATATGTTCCCTATTTAGCATGGTTTGTTTGACTGGATTCCCTTCCTAACACCAACAACATTACAGACAGTACTGGGTGCATTTTCCTTTTGCTTTTATGGCAGCAACACTAAACATTTTACAGGGTAGACTGGGGGCATTTTATTGTGATTGTGCCACCAACACTAGAGAGGTTATCATATGCTTGTCCAGACTATAGAGTCCTCCCTCTCAAACTGTAGTGTCTGCAATTACGCAACACTACAGCCACTCATCTCTTTTCAAACATGTAAGCAAGCATAAATGTAAAGGCTGGAAAGAAATGAAGAGAGCATTTTTTAACCCTTTAGCATTTAAACCAGTCGTATCCAGCCAGAATTCTACCTCTTTCTGTTTGAACTGGCCGTAATTAACCACTCATACTGATGTTAAGGTTTTGTTCTCAAAATAAATAATGTAAAAATCTTGGATTCAATATTATGTGAGATAATTGTATGAGGTAAAGCCTTTACCGTGAAAGTATAATAGTATATATAGAGGAACATAAATGCCAAAGGGTTAATGGATGTGCAATGAAGCATGGATAAACTGAGAGAAAAACTGTATATAATAGGAATCAGGTATTGTATGGAGGAGAGAAGACTGCTGGTATGGACACGTGGTTCATATGGATGATGATTGTTGGGTGAAGATGTGCCAAAAATTCCCACTAGAAAGAAGCCATAGTAAAGAAAACTAGGGAAGACCTCAACAGGGGTGGTGAGAACTGATCTTAAATCACTGAAGTTTACCGAGATGATGAAGGAACACAAGTGGCGGAATGGATGGTGTGATGAAAAAGATCCCCCAAACCCAGGCAAGCATTTAAAAGTTGACGTAAAATGTTGATTTAAATTTAAAAGATCTAAAGGCTGTCTTAAGCCAGAAGGCTTGTTAGGCTGATGCTTATCCCGGTTTAATTGCGTGAAGTGACAGATTACAAGACCCCCCCCCCCCCCCCTGGACAGGATACCAGTCCATCGCAGGGTTAAACCCCCAACTATTGCTGGTACTCATTTTCAGCTAAGTATACTGGAGCAACATGAAATGAAGTGTTTTATTCAAGAACAACACGCAACCCAGTCCAGGAATTGAACCCACGACATTATGATCCTAAGTCCAGCATCTTTACCACTAGGCCACACACCTCCACAAAGATGATGATGATGACGACGATAAATATGCATAAAGATGGGTTGAATAAAAACTATCTAGTTAAAGATATTTTTTCAGTTTGTGTTATTTGAGAAGGTCGGGGGAGCTAGGTCTCTGACACTGAGTTTCTTCAAGTGATGTTCCTTGTGATGGCTCTACCAACATATCAGATGAGGCTTGCGAGGGTGCTTGGCTATTCCAGTGCCTTAGCCTCGCTATCACCTAATTTTCCTGATGTATCAGATGATGCTCATGAGTGCTTGGCTATTCCAGCGCCTTAGCCTCGCTATCACCTTGCCTTACTGACGTATCTGGTGATGCTTGCAAAGGTGCTTGGCTATTTTCCTGTCTCAGCCTCGCTATCACCTGGCTTTAGTGATGTATCAGGTGATGTTCATAAAGTGCTTGGCTATTCCAATGCTTTAGCCTCTCTAACACTTGGCCTGATATATCAGGGGATGCTCGCAACCGTGCTTAACTATTTCAGTGTCTTAGACTCGTTATCACCTGGCCTTACTGGCATATCAGCTGATACTTCTAAGGGGTCTTGGCTATTCTAGTGTCTTAGACACGCTATCACCCTGACGTACTGATGTATCAAGTGATGCTCATCAGAGTGCTTGGCTATTCTAGTATCTTAGCCGCACTATCACCTGGATTTACTGATGTTCAGGTGATGTTCATTAGAGTGCTTGGCTATTCTAGTGTCTTAGCCTCACCATCTCCATGACTTGTTTTCAGATATCGGGGGGGGGGGGGGTATAAAAAATTCAAACACCCTTATTTGATACCCAATTAAAAACGAAAGTGATTTCAAATAGAGTCAGAGTTAGGGTTAGGGTCAAGGTTAGGGTCACGGTTAAGTTTAGGGTTAGAGTTAAGTTTAGGGTTAGAGTTAAGTTTAGGGTTAGAGTTAAGTTTAGGGTGAGAGTTAAGTTTAGGGTTAGAGTTAAGTTTAGGGTTAGAGTTAGAGTTAAGTTTAGGGTTAGAGTTAAGTTTAGGGTTAAGTTTAGGGTTAGAGTTAAGTTTAGGGTTAGAGTTAAGTTTAGGGTTAGAGTTAAGTTTAGGGTTAGAGTTAAGTTTAGGGTTAGAGTTAAGTTTAGGGTTAGAGTTAAGTTTAGGGTTAAGTTTAGAGTTAAGTTTAGGGTTAGAGTTAAGTTTAGGGTTATAGGGTTAGAGTTAAGTTTAGGGTTAAGTTTAGGGTTAGAGTTAAGTTTAGGGTTAGAGTTAAGTTTAGGGTTAGAGTTAAGTTTAGGGTTAGAGTTGTTTAGGGTTAGATTTAAGTTTAGGGTTAGAGTTGTTTAGGGTTAGATTTAAGTTTAGGGTTAGAGTTAAGTTTAGGGTTAGAGTTAAGTTTAGGGTTAGAGTTAAGTTTAGGGTTAGAGTTAAGTTTAGGGTTAGAGTTAAGTTTAGGGTTATAGGGTTAGAGTTATGTTTAGGGTTATAGTTAAGTTTAGGGTTATAGTTAAGTTTAGGGTTAGAGTTAAGTTTAGGGTTAGTTAGGGTTAGAGTTAGGGTTACAGTTAGGGTTAGAGTTAGGGTTAGAGTTAGAGTTAGGGTTAGGGGTAGAGTTAGGGTTAGGGGTAGAGTTAGGGTTAGGGGTAGAGTTAGGGTTAGGGGTAGAGTTAGGGTTAGGGGTAGAGTTAGGGTTAGAATCAGGGTTAGGGGTAGAGTTAGGGTTAGGCTCAGAGACAGGGTTAGGGTTAGAAAAACAGTGCCTCCCGCCTCCGGTTTGAAGGTCAGATTCGTTCAAAACACTAAAAAAAAAAAACGTTGGAAAGATTGTAAACAAATCTCCGAGTGAGGGAACTCCGAACCCCCCTCAGCCTACCCTCTGACATCTGAAAAAACAAGTCATTTTAGTCGGGTTTGAAGGTAAGAATTGTTGAAAACACGAAAGTAAATTTCTAGCCGAATCGGAAATGGGTGTTTTATGTAAAGGTTTACCGATACTTCTTTTCAGAAAGGCGCATGCGCATAGCTAAGAGCGTCAATTGCTTTAACATAGACAAATCTACACGAACCAAAACGTTATCGGTGAATACGAATGCAACAACAGTTGTTCTCACAAAGGGGGCGTTTTATGCCAAAGGCCTGCCACCGATCAAGTCAACCCACAAGACTTCAAGGTAGGACATATACTGCATTTTTCCGTGTATAGCACGCATTCGTATATTAGGTGCACGCCCTCATTGACCAGAAAAATGCCTGGAAAAGCCTAGTTTTGGTGTTATAAAGATTTAGTTACGGTGTAAGCTGCACATCTCCAAAATAACCAAGAAAAAAGTGAAAGAAAAAACAAAGTACTGCTCGGTACACACGGAAGAATATGGTGGACATACGTAATTAGAACGGTTAGACGTCTAGTATATCTTAAGTATGGTCATTTGATACCTGGTAAAGGTAATTAGACTCATACCAAGGTAGAGACGATCGTCTTCTGAGTATCGAACATCACTTGGTATCGATGCTTCCCAGAGAGGTATCAATACGAGAAGCGATAGTTAAACTTGAGTATATATATATATATACACATACACAAGTAACAGTGTATATCAGGGGTTCTTAACCTCGTCCATGTGGACCACTAGTGGTCCACAAGAAAATTCAGGTGGTCCACAGAAAATTTTCTGACATGCATTTGACTTAAAGCGCTCTTCTTATTCTTCGCATAAGTACGACTTCAGCTGTTTATTTGCGTAGATTTTTAGGCACTGCGACATGATAATAGCATTTTCTAATTCATTCATACGCAATAAGGTCAAACTGACCAATGGGAAGTTGCGTATGAATACATGGTCAATCTCACTCCCGCTCTCTGGTAAAAAACCTCAGACAGCACTCGAGAGTCCCGACAGACCGAGCTGACCAGGAGATGATACAGATGCGCGAAGATTTATTGTAAAACGACTCCTACATTCCTTTTCGACAAATAAAATTATATTTATAGAGGATTGAGCGTTAAAGAGCTATTTATTTATATCCTGGAAGTCGGTAGCTTCTCATCGGTAGTAAATGCTTCTAACTCTTCGATTAAGATATTTCAATTATATCGCTTATAAATAAGATCCTTCGAAGACTGATAACATGCAATTGTAAAAGGATGTAGATAATATTTAACCCCTCATCTTATCTATAAAATGGTGATCCGACTGTAAAGAATACATCCTTCACACACACCCTCATCCTATCTATAAGACTATATATACACAAGTAACAGTAACAGTCTATATATACACAAAGTCAAGTCTATATAAACTAGATACAATCTAACTTTACGCGTTTTAATTGTCCTAATAACTTAATTTAGTTATTATTGCACCAACGTGAGGTATATGATTTTTAATGCAATGAAATATCTATGATCGTTGGCAAATCACTGATGAGAGACTCCTTTTATAACATGTTATCCATGTGCAACCTGCAGTATTCTTCTCCCCATTTTTTCACATATATATACCATCTATATACACAAAGTCTATACATACACAGGTAACAGTCTATATATACACAAAGTCAAGTCTATATAAACTAGATACAATCTAACTATACACCACATATCTTAAGCATGGTCATTTGGTACCTGGTAAAGGTAATTAGAGTCATATCAAGGTAGAGATGATCTGAGTATCGAGCATCGCTAGGTATCAATACGAGAAGCGATAGTTAAACTTGAGCGGGTGGCTGGTCCACTCCTTCTCCAGCCTTGACTTAGAGATGTTGACTGAGGGTGGAGTCAACTGTTTCTTGTTTGAGGTTGTTCCAGTGGTTGATCGCACGTGCAGAAAAGAAGTGGTTCCTAGGAGTTGGTTAGTGTTGTACCTGGAGCTTCCGGTTATGTCCTCGGGTAGTCCTGATGAGTACCCCTCTCAACAGTGCATTGCCGCAGATGGGACACTTTCTAGTGCACTGTACTTTATCGAACTCACTATGAACGTAAATACATCAACTCCAGCAAATGTAATCGATAAAACCACATGCAACCTCACTCAGACCCATACTGTACAAGGAAAAATTAAAACACACACACACGTCCTTCTCAACTGGGGGTCTCAAATACTTGGTCAGCAAACTACTTATCTATGCCACGTGGTAGAAGAATTTTCCTAACTATTTTTTCCATAGAACTTGGTAATTAGTCCGTCGACCTTTCCATACTCTTTGAATAACAGCATCGGTATTAACCCCTTGAGTATTTTAAACCGGCCAGAATTCTCATCTCTATGTTCAAATCGGCTGTAACCGGCCACTCATACTGTTAAGGTATTGTTCTCAAAATAAATAATATAAAAATCTCATAGATTCGATATTATGTGAGATAATTATGTAAGTTAGAGACTTTACCGTGTAAATATGATAGTAAATATAGAGTAATGTAAATGCTAAAAGATTAAGCTAAAGTGAATTTGTATTACATTTATATCAGATAGAAATACATATAATCAATTAAGTATTGCTAGGAACCTTTTAAATAAAGTTATATCGATATTTTTAACTGTTGGTCAATCAATGATATACTTTGATTGCCAGCTGAATTAATTATAGAAATATAAAATATCCGCTTTCATTAAATCGGACCGAGGAAACAATGTTTCCGTTGGTTTTTCCAATTGCTAATACTCTCTATCGGTCGCAACTCCATGTAGATGGAGCGACGTGAAATAAAGTGTCTTACTCAAGGACATAACGCATTGTCCGGTCCAGGAATTGAAATCACAACCTCATGATTACGAATCCAATTCTCTAACCACTCGGCCACGCGCCTTCATATATGAAATACACTGAAGCGAAAACCAAGCCAAACCAAACAGTGAGTGTGTTTTACTATATATTTTTGGCAATATTATAACATGACCCTCCCCAAATATAACAATACTTATAAATAAAATAAGGCGCAAAAATATACAATCAAAGAGAAAAAAAAAGACCAATTCAAACGGTCACACACCACAAAGGTGATAGGACCTTTTTTTAGGCAAGTTAACACACTTGCAGCATTACAGTGGATGATGGCGAGGCTAAGTCATTGAAACAACCAAGCTTGAACTATCAACTAATGCAGTCAGGCAATCGATTTTAAAATCAGCCAGTGTTTGACAATGTCCCCTTCCCGCCCCCAGGGATGGGTGAAATATACTTTAATATTTCAGTGGCATTTCTCTTCAAGATCAAAACGTAAAAGTAGAAATATGGATCCAATTTTATAAACATTAAAAAATATATATATATATATATACTTCATAAAAACGGTAGTGAAATCTATATCGATTTCTTTCAAAGATCTATTGTAGTGAAGGCGTAGATTATCGAAACCTAACTCACACTGAGCTGACCATGTCATCCGCATGAGTGACGACAGAATTCCAAAACCCCTCATGTATGGTTAGCTTAGCGGTGGCAACAGGAAAGTTGGTAGAACATGGCTATGATATAAGGATAAGTTGAAATCAAATCTCACTGCTCTTGCAATCCCTTTCCATGATTGTGAACAAATAGCTGCTGACAGAAAGGACTGGGAAGAAAGGTGCCATAGTGCGATCAAGGGCTTTGAATCCAGTCGCATGGAGAAATTGCGTGTTGACCGAACAGGGACGAAGCAACGGGCCTTGATACCTGCAAGACTCTCCATAAACTCTTGCTCTTGTACCCTATGTGGCTTGGTTTGCGGGTCACTGGTGGGATTGAAATGTCACATGAGACACCACCATCCAAGTAGCTGAACTTTTGTTGGGCACTCATACATCGGATATCGACGGAAGAGTCCATAATATGTGTGTGCGCGTGTATACAGATATACATGTATGTATGTATACGCAGTAATATAACCGTAGAACGAATATTTTAACAGACTAACAGATTAAACAAACAATTTGCTTGCTCCCTTTATACATGTTCAGGGTAGAAATCGTAACACAACAAACACAGCACAAATAGAATAGATAAGTTTAACGTTTGATATATTAGGAAAAGAGTTTCAACGAAGTGTTAATTGAACAAGTACTTTCATGCTTTCGCAATCTTCAGGTTCATATTCTGTGGTGACAAGTCAAGTTTGCAATTTTCAACTTGACTGTCACCACAGAATATGAACCTGAAGATTGCGAAAGCATGAAAGTACTTGTTCAATTAACACTTAACATTTAATATTCTACCATACTATTTCATTCTTATACCATTATAAATTTTAAAGGATTGTAAATAAAACGAGTAAATCAGACAAAGTTGGAATTCCTTTTATTAATGTGTGTGTGTGTGTGTGTGTGTGTGTGTGTGTGTGTGTGTGTGTGTGTGTGTGTGTGTGTGTGTGTGTGTGTGTGTGTGTGTGTGTGTGTGTGTGTGTGTGTGTGTGTGTGTGTGTGTGTGTGTGTGTGTGTGTGTGTGTGTGTGTGTGTGTGTGTGTGTGTGTGTGTGTGTGTGTGTGTGTGTGTGTGTGTGTGTGTGTGTGTGTGTGTGTGTGTGTGTGTGTGTGTGTGTGTGTGTGTGTGTGTGTGTGTGTGTGTGTGTGTGTGTGTGTGTGTGTGCGTGTGTGCGTGTAGGTTATTATGTCGGTAACTTGTTTCTTGCAGCGACGTTGGTCGAAGCACTAGATGCTGTTACTGGATCCATCTCTCGTTAATATATATACATATACACAAAACGAACACGGAACACATGTCAACATTTTGGATGGGACCACCCTTGTAAACTCTCATATCTGAAGAAGTATCGATTAAGAGTCGGGATCCTATCGCATGATCAAACCCGAGCTGATCGGTAGAGAAACAATCTTATAACAAAAAATGTCGTCTGCTTACTTTTGACTAAATCATTATTCATATATATATATAGACAGGGTGTCCCAAAGATGTATAAACACTTCAACAGCATTCCAATCAAAACGTATATACATTTGGGAGGGGACTTTTGGAGGTGTAGACGTTCATAATTTTCCGACAAAAATGATTAATCTTAGAGAGTAAACTGGCTGCATTTTTTGCGACACCTGCACAAAAACTTTACAAACTTCACGAAGTATATAATATGAAAGCACAAACACTAACAATTTCTATGGTGTACTATGTACAATATACACATATATACATAAATATATTGACAGTTATAATATGATATTGATAATATGAAGGGAATATAAACTTATTTTGAAACTTCAAATTTACCACCATTTTTTTAAAAACAATTTCAAAATAATGAAAATATTAATAAGGGAGAATACGAATATGTCATTATTTTTGTGTTATTTGAATAAACAAGAAATACGCTATATAAGATGACAGGTATATAATATAAAAGTTCACTGATCATTTTTATACACACCAATCATTATAGTTTAGATAGACTACTAAAACAGTCTTAATGAAGAATGACGATGCTGAATGAAAACAAAAGCAATATATACAAACACACACACACCGACCACAACTAAATATGGAATGATACGCGATGGAGCCCCGGCGGTCAGAATGGAGAAGGCGTTTCCCCGGAGGACAGCAAGGGAGACGCGCTGGAAAATCCACTCCAACTCGCGGGGCTCACACCTGCGGTTGGCCAGCTCAGCGCCTAGGATGGTGAGTAAGGAGGTAGTCCTAGGCCCGAGGACACCAGAAGTCTCCACTGCCAGGGTTACAACCGCAAACCTGTCGGAGAGCGACAGGTATTTGAGTAGTTTAGCCTCCTCAGACCGACGTGCAGCAGAAGCTGGGTCAGTCGCAGACTGCACCAGGTTGCGGCTGCAGAAAGTGTCGGTGCAAGTGGCATCCCAGACGAGGGGTTTGCCACCTTGGAACGGGAAGATGTTCATGACATCTGGCCTTTTGGCGTCCTCTCAGTCCAGCTCCACCGGCTCGAGCTGGCACGGAAAGCCTGCAGCGTCCAAGCCATGCTTTATGACCTCGTTGAGGGCAGCATAGCGTGGAAGACGGTCGGCACTGTGGCGACAGGAAAGCGGGTGGATGCCGAAAGGGTCCACGGTGGATCCACAGCGACATTATTCTATTGTACATATTTTATTATGTTTCCTGTAATTAAACGAGCAAAGTACACACATTTTTTGAAACTAAGAATTTTCTGCTAAAAACAAATTT
>OZ024757.1:31444460-31451960 GCA_964016885.1 Eledone cirrhosa | reverse complement strand
GCACTGTTTCTTTTATTCTTTTACTGGTTCTAGCCATTAGACAGCGACCAAGCTGGGGCACTGTTTCTTTTATTCTTTTACTGGTTCTAGCCATTAGACTGCGGTCAAACTGGGGCACTGTTTTTTTAAATTCTTTTATATATATATATATATATGTATGTGTGTGTGTGTGTGTGTGTGTGTGTGTGTGTGTGTGTGTGTGTGTGTGTGTGTGTGTTTGACTTGAAAAAATATAAAAGTGTCTGGTTCGATATAAGTTAAAAAATTTTCAAGGCAGTGCCCCAGCATGGCCACAGTCTAATGTCTAGAACCAGTAAAAGAATTTAAAAAATACAGTGCCCCAGCTTGGCCGCAGTCTAATGGCTAGAACCAGTAAAAGAATAAAAAAATACAGTGCCCCAGCTTGGCCGCAGTCTAATGGCTAGAACCAGTAAAATAATAAAAAAATACAGTGCCCCAGCTTGGCCGCAGTCTAATGGCTAGAACCAGTAAAAGAATAAAAAAAATACAGTGCCCCAGCTTGGCCGCAGTCTAATGGCTAGAACCAGTAAAAGAATAAAAAAAATACAGTGCCCCAGCTTGGCCGCGGATTAATGTCTAGAACCAGTAAAAGAATAAAAAAAATACAGTGCCCCAGCTTGGCCACGGTGTAATGTCTAGAACCAGTAAAAGAATTAAAAAAATACAGTGCCCCAGCTTGGCCGCAGTCTAATGGCTAGAACCAGTAAAAAAATAAAAAAATACAGTGCCCCAGCTTGGCCGCGGATTAATGTCTAGAACCAGTAAAAGAATAAAAAAAATACAGTGCCCCAGCTTGGCCGCGGATTAATGTCTAGAACCAGTAAAAGAATTTAAAAAATACAGTGCCCCAGCTTGGCCGCAGTCTAATGGCTAGAACCAGTAAAAGAATTAAAAAAATACAGTGCCCCAGCTTGGCCGCACTCTAATGGCTAGAACCAGTAAAAGAATAAAAAAATACAGTGCCCCAGCTTGGCCGCGGATTAATGTCTAGAACCAGTAAAAGAATTAAAAAAATACAGTGCCCCAGCTTGGCCGCAGTCTAATGGCTAGAACCAGTAAAAGAATAAAAAAATACAGTGCCCCAGCTTGGCCGCGGATTAATGTCTAGAACCAGTAAAAGAATAAAAAAAATACAGTGCCCCAGCTTGGCCGCGGATTAATGTCTAGAACCAGTAAAAGAATTAAAAAAATACAGTGCCCCAGCTTGGCCGCAGTCTAATGGCTAGAACCAGTAAAAGAATTAAAAAATACAGTGCCCCAGCTTGGCCGCGGATTAATGTCTAGAACCAGTAAAAGAATAAAAAAAATACAGTGCCCCAGCTTGGCCACGGTGTAATGTCTAGAACCAGTAAAAGAATTAAAAAAATACAGTGCCCCAGCTTGGCCGCAGTCTAATGGCTAGAACCAGTAAAAGAATAAAAAAATACAGTGCCCCAGCTTGGCCGCGGATTAATGTCTAGAACCAGTAAAAGAATTAAAAAAATACAGTGCCCCAGCTTGGCCGCAGTCTAATGGCTAGAACCAGTAAAAGAATAAAAAAAATACAGTGCCCCAGCTTGGCCGCAGTCTAATGGCTAGAACCAGTAAAAGAATAAAAAAAATACAGTGCCCCAGCTTGACCGCAGTCTAATGTCTCGAACCAGTAAAAGAATAAAAAAAATACAGTGCCCCAGCTTGGCCGCAGTCTAATGGCTATAATTAGTAAAAGAATAAAAAAAATACAGTGCCCCAGCTTGGCCGCAGTCTAATGGCTAGAACCAGTAAAAGAATAAAAAAAATACAGTGCCCCATCTTGGCCGCGGATTAATGTCTAGAACCAGTAAAAGAATTAAAAAAATACAGTGCCCCAGCTTGGCCACAGTCTAATGGCTAGAACCAGTAAAAGAATAAAAAAAATACAGTGCCCCAGCTTGGCCGCAGTCTAATGGCTAGAACCAGTAAAAGAATAAAAAAAATACAGTGCCCCAGCTTGACCGCAGTCTAATGGCTAGAACCAGTAAAAGAATTAAAAAAATACAGTTTCCCAGCTTGGCCGCGGATTAATGTCTAGAACCAGTAAAAGAATAAAAAAAATACAGTGCCCCAGCTTGGCCGCAGTCTAATGGCTATAATTAGTAAAAGAATTAAAAAAATACAGTGCCCCAGCTTGGCCGCAGTCTAATGGCTAGAACCAGTAAAAGAATAAAAAAAATACAGTGCCCCAGCTTGGCCGCGGATTAATGTCTAGAACCAGTAAAAGAATAAAAAAAATACAGTGCCCCAGCTTGGCCACAGTCTAATGGCTAGAACCAGTAAAAGAATAAAAAAAATACAGTGCCCCAGCTTGGCCGCAGTCTAATGGCTAGAACCAGTAAAAGAATAAAAAAAATACAGTGCCCCAGCTTGACCGCAGTCTAATGGCTAGAACCAGTAAAAGAATAAAAAAAATACAGTTTCCCAGCTTGGCCGCGGATTAATGTCTAGAACCAGTAAAAGAATAAAAAAAATACAGTGCCCCAGCTTGGCCGCAGTCTAATGGCTATAATTAGTAAAAGAACAAGCCAGTGCCCCAGCTTGACCGCAGTCATATAACTGAAATTATTATAATAATTATATAAAAAAATAAATAAAGCAGTGCCCCAGCTTGGCCGCAGAATTAACAAAAAAAACAACTATATATATATATATGCAGAGGTTATATTTAATTTGTTGGGATTCAACAAGCTTAAACATTTTTATAACTGATATAAAGCACTCAACAGTTAGTGGAGTAAAATACAATCCAGGAAGCTCCAACCGTTAAGATTGTCTTTTTTCCGGGTATGTCAATATTTATTTATAAAACAAATCTGTATTTTATCTGATGAAAGCGCACCATAATTTGCCTTGGTTGCCCTTGAAATATATATAATAAAATAATTATGGTTTTATAAATATAGTTTCCATTTATTAATATATATTGTGTATTGACTTTGCCTTTCATCCTTACGGGGTCGAGAAAATAAAGTACCAGTAATGCACTGGGTAATTGCTGGCCTTGTGCCTAAAGTAGAAACAATTAATATATTGTGTATCTGAGTTAAGGCTCTATTGATTTTTCCCTGGATTTCACTAAATTCTGTGGATAAATCTATGTCTTGATTTTTTTGAATTGAGCTTGAATTATTTTCCCACATCTTACGTTAACTATTTTTCCATTTTGACGCAATAGTCACTTATATATTATGAAATACTGTTGGCTTCACGCTCACAATAATTTCTATACTTTCATTTATATATATATATATATATATATATATATATATATATATATAAGAATTAAAATACTAGAGTGTGTTGGAGTTAAACACCCTCTTCGTATTATAGAAATGACATTTAATTGCCCTGATGAGTCCTTAATAGGACGAAACATTGTTGGCTAATAAAGACTTTTGATGTATGGAAGGCTTCTTTGGTTTATTTTCATAATATATATATATATATATAGCTATACTTGGCGAGGGTCATATTGTTATAATATTGCCAGAAATAGTGATTTGGGATGTGTGGAAAGTCGATCAAATCGACCTCAATACATTACTGGTGCTTTATTTTATCGATCCTGTAAGGATGAAAGGCAAAGTTAACTTCAGCGGGTTTGAACTCAGACCGTAAAGGGCCGTGACTCTGTGTTGCAAAGCATGGTGTCCGACTCTCTACTGATACTGCCAATCCACCACCCTATATATATATATATATATATATATATATATATATATATACAGTATTTTCCGTTGTGTTGTAGATAGCAGCTGTTTTAGGTTATGTAACTGTTATAGAAACACGTGTCAATAAATTCCTTTCAACTAAACTGTATCCATTCAAATCTTTCTATATATATATATATATACTCATCTCTCTGTATAGTGAGCAAATGGGGTCGCACGTGCTGGCCGCCCCACTTACATATATATGTATGTATGTGTGTATATATATATATATATATAAAGAAGGAGTTGTGGTAAGGAACCAGATGGACCATAACGCACCAGAGTACTCAATACTTAGGGTAGTAGAGTGGGTAATAGGAGAAAATATGACGCCGACGGCAGAGCTCAAGCCGTTTCGACGGCTCCAGAAATAGCCGTCGAAACGGCTTGAGCTCTGCCGTCGGCGTCATACTTTCTCCTATTTCCCACTCTACTACCCTAAGTATTGAGTACTCTGGTGCGTTATGGTCCATCTGGTTCCTTACCACAACTCCTTCTTTATATATATATATACATACATACATACATACATATATATATATGTAAGTGGGGCGGCCAGCACGTGCGACCCCATTTGCTCACTATACAGAGAGATGAGGAGGGCGAGAGAGATGGGGTCGATGACGGTGGGAGTTTGGCCCTTCTGTGTTTGGACACATTGCACCTGTCAAGAGTATATTTTCATATTTACACATCTTCCTGTTTATTGTCATATATATATATATATATATATATATATATATATATATATATATATATATTATTTTCTTTTATTAACGAACAGTTGGCTGAACAAAAGGTAACGATATAGCGAAGATCACTGGTAAACCTCCCTATTAGTTTTTTAAGCAAGCTGTGGCGTTACCACAGGTGATGGCGAGGCTGAGGCGCTGGAACAGTCAAGCGCCTTCACGAGCATCACCAGTTATTTCTATACACGCTAACTTTGTTTTGTTTTCGTCTTGTTAGACACTGTGACCCCGGATGAACCAACTGTTCCGTTAGTAGGTGTCAAAACTGCCTACGGCCGACGACCACTGAGTCCTCTACTTGTTGTTAATACTATACATGCACCTTTGACGAATTGTAGTGCACCTGAGCACTTTACACAATAATTTCATTATTATTATTATTATTATCACAATATCACCTGTGATACACACGGATCCCCTCTTCTTCTTTTGTGATATATATCTATATATATATATATATATATATATATATATATATATATATATATATATATATATATATCAAAATGAAAATCTGAAGGCAAGGTAAAATTCCAATCATTTAATCACGACACATGTTTCAATAAGAGATAGATCGATTGTGAAGCCTTGATCGATTATCACTAATCTCATCAGGTGAAAATGAATTGTCTTCAAATTCTTGATATGAGGGAGAAAAAATAACGATGTTCTCTCACAGAATTCATTCCCTCATATGGAGACACACCAGTCAGTCAGAGACATGGCGACTGCTATTAGCTTTAGTTGAGGTGAGGTCATAAAAGTTTTCAGATTTCTATCGCTGCAAAAGACGCTGGACATCAATCAAATCTGTAGGGATACAGTAAAAAAAAACCTCACTTTCTAATATATATATATATATATATGTATATATATATATATATTAGAAAGTGGGTTTTTTTTACAAACTGAAAAAAAGAACGAGTGAAAGTATAAGGAAAAAAGATGAAATCGAAAACGCAACAGGAGTCTTTTTTTTTATATATATTTATTTAGTTCCTTTACCGGTTTCGCAGTTCTTGTGCTTTTCAAAAGTAGAATTGAGATAGAGGGTTTGTGGTTTTTCTCACACACACATACACATACACACATACACACACACACACACATATATATATATATATATTTATGCAGAGCTTATATTTAATTTGTTGGGATTCAACAAGCTTAAACATTTTTATAACTGATATAAAGCACTCAACAGTTAGTGGAGTAAATACACAATATATTAATAAATGAGTGAAAGCGCACCATAATTTGCCTTGGTGGCCCTTTAAATATGTATAATAAAATAAATATGGTTTTATAAATATAGTTTCCATTTATTAATATATTGTATATATATATACGTGAAGGCGTGTGGCTGAGTGGTTAGAGAATTGGATTCGCAATCGTAAGGTTGTGAGTTCGATTCCTGGACCAGGCGATGCGTTATGTCCTTGAGCAAGACACTTTATTTCACGTTGCTCCTTCTACCTGGAGTTGCGACCGATAGATAGTATTAGCAATTGGAAAGACCGACGGAAACACTCGGTCCGATTTGACGAAAGTCGATCGTCTCCTATATATATATATATATATATATATTTTAAAATACAAATATTAATAAAATAGATGTTCTTTTGATCAATTACATTTTATTATACATATTTCGGATGTACAACAGTACGTCCTCATCAGACAAAATATAATGATACATGACATACCCAGAGATGTTAAATGGTTAAGATTTATATATATATATATATATATAATATGGAAAAAGAAGAATCAGTGATGTATCGAAACACAATTTATTAACGTATTACAATTGTTTCTTCGTTTTCCATATTATTATACTCTGCTCTGAAGGGGCATAGAGTGCTGAACCGGCATACCGCCTATGGACGCATCCAAGCAACCTTACTACAAATATATATATATATATATTTAAGAGTTAAACAAGATTCAATGAGTACATCAAAGAATGAGTTTTACAATAGATTGGAAGCACTCTACAGTTAAAAAAAAAATAATTTTCTAGAGTTATTAATATTAATTCCAAATATTAACAAAACAGATATTCTTGTGATCAATTAAATTTTATTATACATATTTCAGAGAATGTCAGGGTATGTCATGTACCATTTTATTTTATCTGATGAGGACGTACTGTTGAACTTAATTCAGTACCTCTGAAATATGTATAATAAAATTTAATTGATCACAAGAATATCTGTTTTGTTAATATTTGGAATTAATATATACATATATATATAGGTATGTATGTATGTGTGTATATATACATGTGTGTGTGTGTATATATATATGTATATAAATATATATATATATATATATATATAGAGAGAGAGAGAGAGAAAATAAAACGACAAGAGGCTGGACTGGTGAAATTCCTTAAAGGTTTATTATAAACACTATGCATATTTCAATGACCAGGTTCTGCATGAATCAGGTGACATCATCAGGTGTTACGAAATGTGAGTAAGGAAAGAATTTCGCACAGGTCAAACGGGAGGAAGAAGGAGTCAAGTCCCTGAAATCGATGAACATAAGTTCTGTGTGTATATATATATATATATACAAAATTGAATTAAGGGTGTCATGTCTGAGGGACATGCATCATATCCACTGTAGAATATGCTCAAAGATTCCAATGAATAGATCCGAGCATTTTATATCAACTAGAAATAGATTGACACATATATATATATATATATATATAAAATAAACATATGAAACAATCACAGGGGATAGTTTGTAAAAGTGTAGGTAACTAATTAAAGTTTAACTAGTGTGTGTGTGAGCACATTTCACCGTGTATGTGTACTTGTTGATACAGATACAGGTACACAAACTGAAGTAGAGGCGACCTTAATGAAGCAGAGAGAAAGAAAGGCGGTGCCACATGCATGTACGTCGTTACGTCCTATGTGTTGCGTATGGCCGTAAGAGATACCACAAGGCATTAGAAACGATGTTACAACAGTACAACCACAAAA
>OZ024757.1:31416960-31436960 GCA_964016885.1 Eledone cirrhosa | reverse complement strand
CTATAACAACACTAATAACAACAACAACAGCAACTATAACAGTAATAACAACAGCAACAACAACTATAACAACAACAACAACAGCACTAATAACAGTAACAGCAACTATAACAACAACAACACTAATAACAACAACAGCAACTATAACAGTAATAACAACAGCAACAACAACTATAACAACAACAACAGCACTAATAACAGTAACAGCAACTATAACAACAACAACACTAATAACAACAACAGCAGCAACTATAACAGTAACAACAACAACAACAACAACAGTTTAACAGATTTCAACAGAGACCATAACAAACAAATATATATTGAAACAGAAAACAATAATACTTTAAATAATAATTGTTTCTACTTTTGGCACAAGGCCAGCAATTACCCCAGTGTATTACTGGTACTTTATTTTATCGATCCTGTAAGGATGAAAGGCAAAATAATGATTTCTACTATAGGCACAAGGCCAGCAATTTGGGGGGAGGGGAAAGTCGATTAAATTTACCCCAGTGTGTGACTGGTACTTTATTTTATCGACTCCATAAGGATGAAAGACAAAGCTAACCTCGGCGGGATTTGAACTCAGAATGTAAAGGGCCTTAACTATGCCAAAAAGCATATTGTCCGATGTTCTACCGGTTCATAATAAAAATAGTAATAATGATTTCTGATATAGGCACAATGCCAGCAATTTGGGGGGAAGGGGAAAGTTGATTAAATCTACCCCAGTGCATTACTGGTACTTTATTTTATTGACTCTGTAAGGATGAAAGGAAAAGCTAACCCCAGCGTGAATAAAAATAGTAATAATAATAATAATGAAAAAAGGGGGGATTAGGTTTAGATTTAGTTTAGTGCCGTTGCCATGGTTTGAAACTAGGCTGCTGTGATCCCAGAATTGTTAAAGCTACCATATTGTATCTGAATATAAGACACACCCCTATTTTTGAAGATAAATGTTTAGGGTATATACAGCTTAAACTTGGTTTAAGTAGTGGGGTCTCCCCATGTGAGTGAATGGGTGGAAATGTTGGGGTTGTTCTGACTTGGCTTAACTAATGCAGCCCCACCTCATGTGTGAGGGTGGTCGGACTTGATTTAACTAATGGGTCCCCACCTCTGTGCGGGTAGGTAACCCCTAAATATTTTCATGATTTATATCATATCTCCTGTTATTGTCCGTTTTATACTTATTTTTGGTTTTATCAACATGATCTGTCTGTTATATAACTCCCTTAACCCTACCCTCTTTTTTATATAATATTATCTGTCCAGCCCTACATGTATTGCAACCCCTATATTTTTAATGTTTACTATAGTCTATGAGCTAGTCAATTATCAATCCCCAGTATTTGACTGGTACTATATTTTATTGATCTCAAAACATGATCTGTCTGTTATATTATACTCCCTTGACCCTACCCTTATTTTTATATAACATTATTGGCAGTATCGGTAGAGGGTCGGACGCCATGCTTTGCAGCATAGAGTTACGGCCCTTTGTGATCTGAGTTCAAATCCCGCCAAGGTTAACTTTGCCTTTCATACTTACGGGGTTGATAAAATAAAGTACCAGTAATGCACTGGGTAATTGCTGGCTGTGTGTTAAAAGTAGAAACAATTATCTGTACAGTCCCACATATATTGTAGTCCCTA
Organism: Eledone cirrhosa; assembly: GCA_964016885.1. NCBI lineage: Eukaryota > Metazoa > Mollusca > Cephalopoda > Octopoda > Eledonidae > Eledone > Eledone cirrhosa. The sequence continues at coordinate 31,435,298 of OZ024757.1, read as the reverse complement.
TGTTTACTATATACTATGTGCTACATCAATGATATCAACCCCAGTATTTGATTGTTACTTTATATTATTGATCTCAAAAGGGTGATTAGCAAATTTTACCAAAGTGGGGGGATTTGAATTCAGAGTATAAAGAAATCATTGGCAGTATCGGTAGAGTGTCGGACGCCATGCTTTGATGCATAGAGTTACGGCCCTTTCCAATCTGAGTTCAAATCCCGCCGAGGTTAGCTTTGCCTTTCATCCGGGTATGTCAATCTTTATTTATAAAACAAATCTGTATTTTATCTGATGAAAGCGCACCATAATTTGCCTTGGTTGTCCTTGAAATACATATAATAAAATAATTATGGTTTTATAAATATAGTTTCCATTTATTAATATATTGTGTATTGACTTTGCCTGTCATCCTTACGGGGTTGATAAAATAAAGTACCAGTAATGCACTGGGTAATTGCTGGCCTTGTGCCAAAAGTAGAAACAATTATTATTATATTCATACATACTTTCAATGTATAAGGCACAAGCAGGTTTGGGCATTATTTTAGGTTTAAAAAAGTGTGTCTTATCACCAGAAATAATGGTAATTGCTTCTTTCTTCCTTCTTAACCCTTTAGCATTTAAACCAGCCGTATCCGCCCAGAATTTTCTTTACTCACCTCATTGTGTTCAAACCAGCCATAACTGGCCACTCATACTGATGTTAAGGAATTGTTCTCAAAATAAATAATATCAAAATCTCAAAGATTCAACAATATGTGAGATATTATGTGAGATAAAGCCTTTACTGTGAAAACACAATAGTAAATATAGAGTAATGTAAATGTTAAAGGGTTAAGACTCGCAAGATTCTCAATTTACCAAAATACTAAAAGCAAAAGAATAAAAGGTACAAATTGTTTGAAATTATTTTGGTTGGCACTATTCTTTGGTTCTTCTTTTGCTGCTTCTGTTATGATCTGACCAGCTGGTTCCGGTTTGACTTTCATTAAATCCTCTTTGGGGCGCTCTTTGTATTTTTTCATGAATATCTTCCTATAATTATAGCAAACAAAACGACATTTATGTGTATAATAATGGTTTCTTAGATAGGCACAAGGCCAGCAATTTTGGTAAAGGGGAAAGTTGATTAAAATCGACCCCAGTGCATTACTGGTGCTTTATTTTATCGACCTTCTAAAGGTGAAAGGGCTAACCCCAGCATGAATAAGAATAGTTATAATTGTTTCTACTTTTGGCACAAGGCCAGCAATTATCCCAGTGTATTACTGGTATTTTATTTTATCGACCCCGTAAGGATGAAAGGCAAAGTTAACCTCGGCGGGATTTGAACTCAGACCATAAAGGGACATAACTCTTTTTTGCTGCAAAGTATGGCGTCCGACCCTCTACCGATACTGCCAATCCACCGCCTTAGATGGTTTCTTATATAGGCACAAGACCAGCAATTTTGGAGGAGGGGCAAGTCGATTAATCGACCCCAGTGCATTACTGGTACTTTATTTTATTGACCTCTTAAGATTGAAAGGCAAAGTTAACATTGATGGGATTTGAACTCAGACCATAAAGGGCCGTAACTCTATGCTGAAAAGCATGGCGTCCGACCCTCTACCCTATATATATAATAATTGTTGGCACAAGTGTATTACTGGTACTTTTGGCACAAGTGTATTACTGGTACTTTATTTTATCGACCCTGTAAGGATGAAAGGCAAAGTTAACCTCGGCGGGATTTGAACTCTGAATGGTTTCTGATTTAGGCACAAGACAAACAATTTTTTGGGGAGGAGAGGGTGAAGTCGATTAAATCAACCCCAGTCCATTACTGGTACTTTATTTTATCGACCGCGTAAGGATGAAAGGCAAAGCTAACCCAAGTGGATTTTGAACTCAGAATATTCTTCTTAGACGCTAAACTCCACCATTTGCAGACTGCGCATCAACACAAAATATTTTTATCCACAAAGTTCGATCACCAACAGCAGAGTTTAAAGAGCAAAGATCAAGTCCAGCCCATAAGTTGACATTGTCAAGTCATCATTTTGGCTGCCTGCCTCTGCTTGTCTTACCAGCCAACCTTCCTTCCAGGCATAACCTACTCACACCACGATTTGATCTTTGTATATGACCGTCTAGTTTGAGTACTCTTAACTTGACAACTGATGTAATTAGTCTAAGTCTGGTAATGTTGAGCAGCTCACTGATACAGATACGGTCGCTGAGCCGCTTGCCAGTCATAAGTCTCATGATGTAAAGGGCCATAAGTATTAAACTGAACTCACCAATAATCTTGAATCATCATAATCAACCCTTTGCCAACATTTTGCTCAGAACCGAAATACCACTTGACATGGTTCTGTACTTTTTGGCGCATTGAGGTGTTGAGGAGTTTTTCTGCATTGGCTTCAGCAAAGGTGAAAAGCTGTAAAGAAAGAAAAAATAAAATAAAAACATTATAAAGATGGTGGATTGGCAGAATCGGTAGAGCGTCAGACACCATGCTTTGCAGCATAGAGTTATGGACCTTTACGTTCTGAGTTCAAATCCTGTAGAGGTTAACTTTGCTCTCCATCCATACAAGGTCGATAAAATAAAGTACCAGTAATGCACTGGGGTAATTGCTGGCCTTGTGCCAAAAGTAGAAATAATTATAAGGATAATCTTCCATTAACCCTTTAGCATTTAAACCGGCCATATCCGGTCAGAATTCTACCACCTCTTTCTGTTCAAACCAGCTCAAACTGGCCACTCATACTGACGTTAAGGCATTGTTCTCAAAATATGATAAATACCAAAATCTCATAGATTCAATATTATGTGAGATCTTCCCGTTCTGCGGTGGCAAACCCCTCATCTGGGATGCCACTTGCAGTGACACTTTCTCCAGCCGCAACCTGGTGCAGTCTCTGACTAACTCAGATACTGCTGCCTGTCGGGCTGAAGAGGCCAAACTCTCCAAATACCGCGGTCGCTCTCCGACAGGTTTGTGGTCATGCCCTTGACAGTGGAGACTTCTAGTGCCCTCGGCCCTAGGGCTACCTCCTTATTTACCACCATAGGCGCTGAGCTGGCCAGCCGCAGGTGTGAGCCTCGCGAGTTGGAATGGCTCTTCCAGTGCATCTCCCTTACCATCCCACGGGGAAACGCCTTCTCCACCCTGTCCACTGGGGCCGTGGGGAGGCCAGCACGTTGGACCCCGTTTGCTCACCATACGGACTAACCACACTGTTTGACATTCAATTTAGAATCCGATCGAGTAAGATAAATCTTTACCATAAAAATATGATATTATATATAAAGTAATGGTGGTGGGTTGGCAGTATCGGCAGAGGGTCGGACGCCATGCTTTGATGCATAGAGTTACGGCCCTTGCCATTCTGAGTTCAAATCTCGCCGAGGTTAACTTTGCCTTTCATCCTTACGGGGTCGATAAAATAAAGTACCAGTAATGCACTGGTTAACTGCTGGCCTTGTGCCAAACGTAGAAACAATTATATATAGAGTAATGTAAATGCTAAAGGGTTAAATTAATTGAATAACAATGTTGAGATTAAAGCTGAAACAGCAGAAATGTTTTTATTATTACAATAGATCTGTCGGAGTTATGTCAATATCAGCTATAATGTGAATCACTGACTGGTGGTGGTGGTGGTGGTGGTGGTGGTGATGGTGGTGGTGGTAGTGGTTGTGAAGTAGTGGTTGTGGTGGTGAAGTAGTAGTTGTGGTGGTGAAGTAGTGGTTGTGGTGGTGGTAGGGGTTATGGTGGTGGTGTACTGGTTGTGGTGGTGAAGTAGTGGTTGTGGTGGTGGTGGTGGTGGTGGTGGTAGAGGTTATGGTGGTGGTGGTAGTGGTTGTGAAGTAGTGGTTGTGGTGGTGTAGTGGTTGTGGTGGTGAAGTAGTGGTTGTGGTGGTGGTGGTAGAGGTTATGGTGGTGGTGTAGTGGTTGTGGTGGTGAAGTAGTGGTTGTGGTGGTGTAGAGGTTATGGTGGTGGTGGTAGTGGTTGTGAAGTAGTGGTTGTGGTGGTGGTAGAGGTTATGGTGGTGGTCTAGTGGTTGTGGTGGTGAAGTAGTGGTTGTGGTGGTGGTAGAGGTTATGGTGGTGGTGGTAGTGGTTGTGAAGTAGTGGTTGTGAAGTAGTGGTTGTGGTGGTGTAGTGGTTGTGGTGGTGGTGGTGTAGTGGTTGTGGTGGTGGTATTTTAGTGGTTGTGGAGTAGTGGTTGTGGAGTAGTGGTTGTGGAGTAGTGGTTGTGGAGTAGTGGTTGTGGTGGTGGTGGCGTAGTGGTGGTATGGTGGTGTAGTGGTGGTGGTGATGTAGTGGTGATGTAGTGATGGTGGTGGTGTAGTGGTGGTGTAGTGGTTGTGGTGGTGTAGTGGTGGTAGTAGTGTGTAGTGGTGGTAGTAGTGGTGTACTGGTGTGTTGGTGGATGTAGTGGTGGTAGTAGTGTGTAGTGGTGGTGTAGCGATGACAGTGATGATAATGATAATGATAATGGTTAAGGTTACAGTGATGATGATGATAGTGGTGAATCTGTTAATGTTGATGATGGTGTCGTTGTTGGTGATTGTGATGATGATGATGCTTTTGAATGTGACAATGTTGTTGTTGTTGATGATGATGATAGTGATGGTGATGATGATGATAGAGGTGAAGCTGTTGATTGTAATGATGATGATGGTGATGGTGGTAGTGATGGTGATGAGGGTGTTAACTGCAACAAAGTTGATGATAATGATGACGAAGCTGTTGATTGTGTTAATGTTGATGATAGTGATGATGATGATGATGATGATGAGAATGATGATGGTGTTGGAGGTAGTGATGGTGATGAGGGTGTTAACTGTGACAAAGTTGATGATGATGATGATGATAGTGATGGTGATGATGATGATGATAGAGGTGAAGCTGTTGATTATGATGATGGTGTTGGAGGTAGTGATGGTGATGAGGGTGTTAACTGTGACAAAGTTGATGATGATGATGATGATGATGATGAAGCTGTTGATTGTGATAATGTTGATAGGGATGATGATGGTGGTGGTGGTGATGATGCTGTTAACATCGATGATGGAGATGATGATGATGATGATGATGATGGTGTTGACATTATCAACTGTGAGCTTCTGTCTGTTCATCACCAAAATCCACAGAATTAATATTTTCATATGTAAATCTCAAATGTCAATATTTGGTTTTGTTAATTCTGGGGTGTTGATTTCAATAGTACTCCATCTTTAAACACTGAACCCTAAACCCCAAACCCTAAATCATAAACACCTAACTCCAAGCACATAACACTAAGCCTCAAACACTAAACCCCAACCCTTAAACCAAGGACCCTAAATTGAAACCCCTAAACCCTCAAATCTTTAAACAAAACACCTTAAATTGAAACCCCTAAACACTCAAACCCAAAACTTTAAACAAACTCCAAGCCCTAACTCCAAACACTAAACTTTAAACCAAAAACCATAAACCTTGATCACTAAACCTTCAAACACTAAACTCCAAACCCTAATCCCTACATGAGGTTTATTTCACCAGCAACACCACCACCACAAACAACCACCACCACCACCACCACCACAAACAACCACCACCACCACCACAACTGCCATCACCACCACCACCACAACCACTATCACCACCACCACAACCACCACCACCACCACCACCACAAACAACCACCACCACCACAACTGCCACCATTATCACCACCATCACCACCAACAGAAACAACAGCAACAAGGCAGGAAGTCCCTCGAGTTAGAGATTTACTCCATCTTCGTTGACATTTTAAAACATGCTTCATTAAATCTCTATACCATTTCTATCAACACACATACACACACACATATGCACACTGAGATACATACACGTACACACATACACATGCGCATACATATGCACACACACACATTCATACACATGCACATACATACATATGTACATACATATGAAATACTACACACATGCACATACACATGTACATACACAACCATACCAGCTTTCTTTCTTCTTTCAATACTGTCTCAACAATGGTGCTACTCCGGAGCAGTGGAAAACTGCCAGTGTCATTCCCCTGTTCAAAAAGGGTGACCGCACGTCACCTGTCAACTATCGTCCAATCAGTCTTACTAGCTGTATTGCCAAACTGATGGAATCCTGTGTCAGAGAAACACTTTGGAACTTCTGGAGCTCTCACAGCCTCATCCGGCCCTTGCAGTTTGGATTTATCCCTAACTCCAGCTGATTTATCCCTAACTTCAGCTGATTTATCCCTAACTCCAGCTGATTTATCCCTAACTTCAGCTGATTTATCCCTAACTTCAGCTGATTTATCCCTAACTTCAGCTGATTTATCCCTAACTCCAGCTGATTTATCCCTAACTCCAGCTGATTTATCCCTAACTCCAGCTGATTTATCCCTAACTTCAGCTTCTCAAGTTCCTTGAAGACATTACCCGGATCACTGACAGCAGCTCATGGGTGGATGTTGTTTACCTTGACTTTGCTAAGGCTTTTAATTCTGTGCCACACAAAAGACTTATGGCAAAACTCTCTGCAATGGGTGTGAAGGATGATCTTTTTAACTGGTTGAAATCCTTCATTCTCAGCCGAAAAGAGGTAGTCACGGTTCTAGGACAGCATTCTTCACCATATGAGATGTCATCTGGTGTACCACAGGGATCTGTTCTTGGTCCCCTTTTGTTTGTGGCATATATTAATGACATAGATGCCAACTTAAAGAATGCCATAGTACTGAAATATGCAGATGACATCAAGCTGTACCTTGAAATCAAAAGGACTGATCCTGAAATCTACAACTCTCTTTCCTATAATCAGACCTGGACACAATGCAGCAATGCAACACTCCACCATCAACACCACCACCACCGATACACGACCACCAACACTTCAACACTACCACCACACCAACACTACCACCACCACCATAAACACCACCACCAGGACACCACACCACCACTACACCACCACCAACCACACAACCTCACCACCACCACCACCACCATACCACCGCCAACCACACACAACCTCACTACCACCACACCACCAACACAACCACCACCACACCACCAACACACCACACAACATCACTACCACCACACCACCAACACAACCACCACCACACCACCAATACACCACCAACACAACCACCACCACACCACTAACACACCACCACCAACACACTACCACCAACACACCACACCACCAACCACACACAACCACCACACAACCACCACCAACACATCACCAACCACACACCACACCACCACAACACACCGCACCACCAACACACCACACCACCACCAACGACACACAACCACCACCAACACACAACCAACGACACACAACCACCAACCACCACACCACCAACCACACACAACCACCAACCACACACAACCACCACCACCAACACAACCACCAACCACCACACCATCAACCACCACACCACCAACCACACACCACCACCAACCACACACAACCACCACCACCAACACACCACACCACACCACCACCAACCACCACACCACCAACCACACACAACTACCAACCACACACAACCACCACCACCAACACACCACACCACACAACCACACACAACCACCACCAACCACACACCACTACCCCCCCCCCCACACCACCACCTCCAGTGTCATGGTGTTGCCAGAACCATATGCCTCACCATATCTCACAAGGTATTACTTAGATCCATTACACAGAGAAAGTCGATGTGTTTTCATCCAGCAATAATTAAATTACATCTCTAACATGCCCCCCCCTCACCACTCCCACTTTTGTTTCCTTCATCTACCTATATCTTCCACCCCCTCTCTCTCTCTCTCTCCCTCGTTGTATATATATATATATATATATTTATATATTTATATATATATATTTATATATATATATTTATATATATATTTATATATATATATGCACATATACATAAGTATATATACATAAATATATATATATATATATACGTATATAAATGTATATAAATATACAACTATATAAATATATATATATTTATATATTTATATGTGCATATATATATTTATATATATATATGCACATAAATATATATATATGCATAAAAAAATATATATACGTATATAAATATATACATATATACATATACATATATATAACCCTTGCTACCAGGGAAATTGGACATTAAAACGACATGATTTATATACACACATACATATATATATATATATGTATATATGTCTAATTGTGTATTTGTATGTGTGTGTATATATATTTATATATATATATACACTTGTACATATATGTGTGTGTATATTTTGTATAAATAGTTTTATATATATATATATATATATATATATACATACATTTATAGATATTTATCCAAACACACACATATATATGTGTGTGTGTATGTATATATGTATATTTGTGTATGTATGTATGTATGTATATATGTGTGTTTGTGTGTGTTCTTAGCGATCCATCATTATATAACATGCCCTTTGTGAATCTAAAGTGGATTGGATTGGATTCGCTGTAATTCCAACTGTATTATAAAAGTTATTACATGAGACAAAAGAAATTGTACAATTTATATTGACCTTATAATTCTAATAAAATATAATGGAAACATAATGTAATCGGCAATAACATAACATAGAATGAAATAGTATAAAATAGTATGAGATAGTATAAAGATAGTGTAGAATAAAATATAATATAAATGATATAATAAAAATATAGAAATAATATAGGAAAAATATAGAAATAATATAGGAAAATATAGAAATAATATAGGAAAAATATAGAAATAATATAGAAATAATATAGAAATAATATAGAAATAATATAGAAATATTATTGGAAAAATATAGAAATAATATAGAAATAATATAGAAATAATATAGAAATAATATAGAAATAATATTGGAAAAATATAGAAATAATATAGGAAAATATAGAAATAATATAGGAAAAATGAGAAAAATATAGAAATAATATCAGAAAAATATAGAAATAATATAGGAAAAATATAAGATAAATATAGAAATGATATAGGAAAAATATAAGAAAAATATAAGGAAAATATAAGAAAAATATAAGAAAAATATAAGAAAAATATAAGGAAAATATAAGAAAAATATAGAAATGATAGAATAATATAGGAAAAATGTAGGAAAAATATTGAAATAATATAGGAAAAATATAGAAATATATAGAAATAATATAGTAAAATTTAGAAATAATTTCGGAAGATATAGAAATATATAGAAAAAATATAGAAATGATATTGAAATTATATAGAAAAATGTAGAAATAATTGTTTCTACTTTTGGCATAAGGCCAGCAATTACCCAGTGCATTATAGGAAAAATATAGAAATAATATAGCAAAAATCTAGAAATAAATCAGAAAAATCTAGAAATAATATAGAAATAATTTAGAAATGATATAGAATAAAATATAGGAATGATATTGAAATTATATTGGAATAATATAGAAAAATCTAGAAATAATATAGAAATGTAAACTAAAATTAAAATATTGTAAAATATTTGCAGGAGGGGAATGTTGATTAAATAAACCTCAGTAGAATACAGGTACTCTATTTTATCAACCCCTGTAAGGACGAAAAACAAAGTTAACCTCGACAGGATTTGAACTCAGACTGTAAAGGGCCGCAACTCTATGCTGCAAAACATAGCGTCCGACCCTTTACCGATACTGCCAATCCACTGCCCATATAAAATAAAATGATAATATAAAATTAAAAGTAATATTTTTAAAAAGTGGAAAATAATTAAAATTAAATATAGATAAAAATAAATAAAACTAACATAGAATTAAATATAAATTAATTAAATCAAATTAAAATTAAATTAAATTAAATATAAATAAACAAAAAGTAATATATAAAATATAAATAAATAAATAAATAAAAATTAAATTAAATATAAATAAATAAAAATTTAATTAAATTTAAAATAAATAAAAATGAAATAAAATAAAATATAAATATATAAAATATAAATATACAAAATATAAATAAATAAATAAAAATTAAATTAAATGTATAAAAATAAAATAAAATATAAATATAAATAAAAGAAGGCTGTGGGTAGATCTTCACAATAGAGTCAGACAACAACCCCGAGTACCTTTTCGATTTCCATGTGTCTAACGCACGTGGGCATGCCCACAAAGTCAGAAAACAGCACAGCTCTCATGACTTTCGGAAACATTTTTTCATGCTCAGAGTTTCTGAAGCATGGAACAAACTACATGCATCAATTAATAGCTGTTGAGACACTGCATCCTTTAAAACCTCCAGGGAACAAACTACGTGCATCAATTAATAGCTGTCGAGACACTGCATCCTTTAAAACCTCCATGGAACAAACTCCCTGCATCAGTTGTTAGATGTCGAGACACTGCATTCTTTAAAACCTCCATGGAACAACCTCCCTGCATCAGTAGTTAGCTGTCGAGACACTGCATCCTTTAAAACCTCCATGGAACAAACTCCCTGCATCAGTTGTTAGCTGTTGAGACACTGCATCCTTTAAAACCTCCATGGAACAAACTCCCTGCATCAGTTGTTAGCTGTCGAGACACTGCATCCTTTAAAACCTCCATGGATCAAACTCACTGCATCAGTTGTTAGCTGTTGAGACACTGCATACTTTAAAACCTCCATGGAACAAACTACCTGCATCAGTTGTTAGCTGTCGAGACACTGCATCCTTTAAAACCTTCATGGAACAAACTCCCTGCATCAGTTGTTAGCTGTCGAGACACTGCATACTTTAAAACCTCCATGGAACAAACTCCCTGCATCAGTTGTTAGCTGTCGAGACACTGCATACTTTAAAACCTCCATGGAACAAACTCCCTGCATCAGTTGTTAGCTGTCGAGACACTGCATACTTTAAAACCTCCATGGAACAAACTCCCTGCATCAGTTAGCTGTCGAGACACTGCATCCTTTAAAACCTCCATGGAACAAACTACCTGCATCAGTTGTTAGATGTCGAGACACTGCATCCTTTAAAACCTTCATGGAACAAACTCCCTGCATCAGTTGTTAGCTGTCGAGACACTGCATCCTTTAAAACCTCCATGGAACAAACTACCTGCATCAGTTGTTAGATGTCGAGACACTGCATCCTTTAAAACCTCCATGGAACAAACTACCTGCATCAGTTGTTAGATGTCGAGACACTGCATCCTTTAAAACCTCCATGGAACAAACTACCTGCATCAGTTGTTAGCTGTCGAGACACTGCATCCTTTAAAACCTCTATGGAACAAACTACCTGCATCAGTTGTTAGATGTCGAGACACTGCATCCTTTAAAACCTTCATGGAACAAACTCCCTGCATCAGTTGTTAGCTGTCGAGACACTGCATCCTTTAAAACCTCCATGGAACAAACTACCTGCATCAGTTGTTAGATGTCGAGACACTGCATCCTTTAAAACCTCCATGGAACAAACTACCTGCATCAGTTGTTAGATGTCGAGACACTGCATCCTTTAAAACCTCCATGGAACAAACTCCCTGCATCAGTTGTTAGCTGTCGAGACACTGCATCCTTTAAAACCTTCATGGAACAAACTCCCTGCATCAGTTGTTAGCTGTCGAGACACTGCATACTTTAAAACCTCCATGGAACAAACTCCCTGCATCAGTTGTTAGCTGTCGAGACACTGCATACTTTAAAACCTCCATGGAACAAACTCCCTGCATCAGTTAGCTGTCGAGACACTGCATCCTTTAAAACCTCCATGGAACAAACTACCTGCATCAGTTGTTAGATGTCGAGACACTGCATCCTTTAAAACCTTCATGGAACAAACTCCCTGCATCAGTTGTTAGCTGTCGAGACACTGCATCCTTTAAAACCTCCATGGAACAAACTACCTGCATCAGTTGTTAGATGTCGAGACACTGCATCCTTTAAAACCTCCATGGAACAAACTACCTGCATCAGTTGTTAGATGTCGAGACACTGCATCCTTTAAAACCTCCATGGAACAAACTACCTGCATCAGTTGTTAGCTGTCGAGACACTGCATCCTTTAAAACCTCCATGGAACAAACTACCTGCATCAGTTGTTAGATGTCGAGACACTGCATCCTTTAAAACCTTCATGGAACAAACTCCCTGCATCAGTTGTTAGCTGTCGAGACACTGCATCCTTTAAAACCTCCATGGAACAAACTACCTGCATCAGTTGTTAGATGTCGAGACACTGCATCCTTTAAAACCTCCATGGAACAAACTACCTGCATCAGTTGTTAGATGTCGAGACACTGCATCCTTTAAAACCTCCATGGAACAAACTCCCTGCATCAGTTGTTAGCTGTCGAGACACTGCATCCTTTAAAACCTCCATGGAACAAACTACCTGCATCAGTTGTTAGATGTCGAGACACTGCATCCTTTAAAACCTCCATGGAACAAACTACCTGCATCAGTTGTTAGCTGTCGAGACACTGCATCCTTTAAAACCTCCATGGAACAAACTCCCTGTATCAGTTGTTAGCTGTTGAGACACTGCATCCTTTAAAACCTCCATGGAACAAACTACCTGCATCAGTTGTTAGATATCGAGACACTGCATTTAAAACCTCCATGCTTCATGAAATTCACCAACACTATATCTGATATTCCTCTTCCATACATACACACAAATGTATATCATGACTCCTACACTGTTCATTTTTCTGATATTTGTACATTAATCTATGTACTATACATGTACCTTTGATGAGTTGTAGTGCACCTGAGCACTGTACATAATAATTTCATTATTATTTTTATTATTGATATCAGGATCTGTCCTACATGGGACAATGGCTGTCTGACAACATTCCGCAAATCAGTAATACCCGAACACTGGATGAGTACTTGATGAACGGTTGTGAAGTACGTGTGTAGTGTGTAGTGTGTATGTGTTATATGTGTGTGTTTGTGTGGTGTGTGTGTGTGTTGTGTATATGTAGTGTGTGTGTGTGTGGTGTGTGTTGTGTAACTATGTATAGTTTCTATATAGTGTGTGTGTATATGTGTGTAGCATGTAAGTATGAGTATGTGTGTATATGTGTGTGTATGTATATGTGTGTGTATGTATGTGTGTATGTGTGTATATATATATATATATATATACACACACACACACATATATATCTATATATATCAATGATATTAATAAATGGAAACTATATTTATAAAACCATATTTATTCTATTATATATATTTCAAGGGCGCCAAATCTTTGGTATGCCCTCATCAGATAAAATACAAAGTTTGTTTTATAAATATTGACATATCCAGGGAGGAGATCTTAATGGTTCAAGTTTTTCCTGGAAAAACTTGAACTGTTAAGGTATTTTTTCTTGCTTATGTTAATATTTATAAAACAAACTTTGTATTTTATCTGATGAGGGCATACCAAAGATTTGGCGCCCTTGAAATACATATAATAGAATAAATATGGTTTTATAAATATAGTTTCCATTTATTTAATATCATTGATATTATACTCCAGAAATCTGTTGAGTGCTTCGAATCAGTTATAAACATATATATTTGTTGAATTACCAACAAATTAAATATCCCTTTTGCTTATATATATATATATATATATATATATATATGTATATACACACATATATAAGTGTATATGTGTATATATGTGTGTATCCCTTTCGCTTATATATATATAATATACACTCACACATATATAAGTGTATATGTGTATATATGTGTGTAGAATGTATATTTATATATATATGTGTGTGTGTGTGTAATAAAACAGAATTAATGCAATACCAGATAATAACTGAAAATAATATAATTTGCATAATTTGTGTAAATATGTAAATATGATTAGATATAATCTGTATTTGTGTTACTTTATGTTGTACAATTGTTATTGTATGTTATAAAATTGTTATTGTATGTTATACAATAGTTACTTTATGTAATTAACGATGTTGAAGATAGCGAAATATATAAGAAGTGAATGAAGAAATATTTCATTTTCTGATGATAATATAGAATATATTTTCAGAGATAATTTACCCTGGTGTGTATGTGTATGTGTATGGATATGTGTGTGTGTATGTATATGTATGTGTGTGTGTGTATGTATATGTGTGTGTGTGTATATGTATATATATGTGTACACGTATATATTTATATATATGTGTGCGTGTGTACATATATATTTACATATATATTTACATATATATATACACTATCTATATATATATATATATATCTATATATATATGTACACACACACACATATATATATATATATATATATATATATATATACATTATATATATATATGTATGTATATATGTATAGGGAATTTTACCCGCACTAGCTAGATGTGTGTGCGTGTATGTATATATATATATATGTATGTATATATAAATGTATGTTTTTATATATTTATATATATATATATATATATATATATAAATAAATATATTTACATATCATAATTTCACACACACATACTCACTCACATGTATGTACACACATATATTTGTTTGTTTGTGTGTGTGTGAAACCACACGTGTGTGATTTACTGGGTAGATAAATTTACATTAAATAATTTCTACAATTCTATATTTATATACATAGAAGTTTTTCTAAAAAAATTACATGGGCAAATTTGATTTTATATTATTGATATAAACCTCTTCATCACAAACCTCCTCCTATTCTCCTCCTGATCAATCATCATCGTCACCACCACCACCACCACTTCTTTCATCTTTAACATCTCCTCCACCACCACCACCACTATCACAACCAACACCTCCGCTACCTCAACCAACACCACCACCACCACCACCATAACCATAACCAGTATAAGGTCGGACGCCATGCTTTCCAGCACTAAGTTACGTCCCTTTATGATCTGAGTTCAAATCCCGTCGAGGTCAACTTTGCCTTTCATCCTTACGGGGGTCGATAAAATAAAGAACCAGTAATACACTGGGGTAGTTGCTGGCCTTGTGCCAAAAATAGAAACAATTATTACAATCAACACTAGTAATAATGTTGTGGTGGTGGTGGTGTTGGCAGTATTGGTAGAGCGTCAGACATGCTTTGCAGCATAGAGTTATGGCCCTTTACGTTCTAAGTTCAAATCCTGCCGAGGTTAACTTTGCCTTTCATCCTTACAGGGTCAATAAAATAAAGTACCAGTAAGACTCCATGCTTTGCAGCACAGAGGTATGGGCCTTTACGTTCTAAGTTCAAATCCTGGCGAGGTTAACTTTGTCTTTCATCTTTACAGGATTGATAAAGTAAAGTAAAGCACCAGTAATACACTGGGGTAATTGCTGTCCTTGTGCTAAAACTAGAAACAATTATTACTATCAACATTGTAACATGGTTGGTGTTAGGAAGGGCATCCAGCTGTAGAAACCAAGCCAAAATACAGATCCATATGAGCAAGGCCTGACTTGTCACATAACATGACAACCCATCTAACCCATGCTAGCATAGAAAAATAGACATTAAATTATGATAATGATTACCAAGGTTCTTATATAAAATTATGTTGGGCGATTTTAATCTAAATTGGAAACCTTTAAAATGGGTGGTTTTATTACATAGAACCAGATTAGTAACTAAAGGGTTAAAAAACAACAACATCACTAACAACAAAAACACTATCTGTATGAACGTTTTCATTAGTCTGTCTATTCACAACATTATCAGCTCTGGAATATAGAGTGATGACAAACTTGTCAGTGAGTATATTTACAACATTATCACTTCTACAATATAGAGTGATGACAAACTTGTCAGTGAGTATATTTACAACATTATCACTTCTACAATATAGAGTGATGACAAACTTGTCAGTGAGTATATTTACAACATTATCACTTCTACAATATAGAGTGATGACAAACTGGTCAGTGAGTATATTTACAACATTATCACTTCTACAATATAGAGTGATGACAAACTGGTCAGTGTTTATATTTACAACATTATCACTTCTACAATATAGAGTGATGACAAACTGGTCAGTGTTTATATTTACAACATTATCACTTCTACAATATAGAGTGATGACAAACTGGTCAGTGTTTATATTTACAACATTATCACTTCTACAATATAGAGTGATGACAAACTGGTCAGTGTTTATATTTACAACATTATCATCTCTTGAATATAAAGTGGTAACAAACTGTATATTTACAACATTATCAGCTCTGGAATATAATTGTTTCTACTTTTGGCACAAGGCCAGCAATTATCCCAGTGTATTACTGGTACTTTATTTTATCGACCCCATAAGGATGAATGGCAAAGTTAACCTCGGCGGGATTTGAACTCAGACCATAAAGGGCCGAAACTCTTTGCTGCAAAGCATGGTGTCCGACCCTCTACCGATACTGCCAATCCACCGCTGGAATATAATGTAATGACAAACTGCAAATTTACAACATTATCAGTTCTGGAATATAAAGTTATGACAAACTGTATATTTACAACATTATCAGCTCTGAAATATAAAGTTATGACAAACTGTATATTTACAACATTATCAGCTCTGGAATATAAAGTTATGACAAACTGTATATTTACAAACATTATCAGCTCTGGAATATAAAGTTATGACAAACTGTATATTTACAACATTATCAGTTCTGGAATATAAAGTTATGACAAACTGTATATTTACAACATTATCAGCTCTGAAATATAAAGTTATGACAAACTGTATATTTACAACATTATCAGCTCTGAAATATAAAGTTATGACAAACTGTATATTTAGAACATTATCAGCTCTGGAATATAAAGTTATGACAAACTGTATATTTAGAACATTATCAGCTCTGAAATATAAAGTTATGACAAACTGTATATTTACAACATTATCAGTTCTGGAATATAAAGTTATGACAAACTGTATATTTACAACATTATCAGTTCTGGAATATAAAGTTATGACAAACTGTATATTTACAACATTATCAGTTCTGGAATATAAAGTTATGACAAACTGTATATTTACAACATTATCAGCTCTGAATATAAAGTTATGACAAACTGTATATTTACAACATTATCAGTTCTGGAATATAAAGTTATGACAAACTGTATATTTACAACATTATCAGCTCTGAAATATAAAGTTATGACAAACTGTATATTTACAACATTATCAGTTCTGGAATATAAAGTTATGACAAACGGTATATTGACAACATTATCAGCTCTGGAATATAAAGTTATGACAGACTCATCAGTCTCTATACTTACAACATTATCTGCTTTGGAATATAAAATGATGACAAATTCATTACACATGCTTTTTCCTCCCCAGCGTCTCATCAGTTTCTTGGAAAATTTCTTGCTGTCACTGAATAAATGTTCTTGGCTGTCGTTCTTCTTGCCTCTGAAATAGAGGAAACGTAAACGAGGAAATTAGAATAAATAAAGGTTGTCCTAGCAATAATCAGGAACTTCATCACCGTCATCACCATTACTGCTACTACTACTACCACCACCACTACCATTATCACTGCCACCATCACCATCACCACTGCCAACATATCCATTATCACTTTCACCACCACCATCATCACCTTCACTGTCATCACGATCACTACTACTACTACTACTATAACTACCACTACCACCACCACCATCACTTCTATAACTACCACTACCACCACCACTACTACTACCATCACTACTACTACCACCACTACTACCACCACACCCATTACCATTACTATAACTACCACCACCACCACCACCACTAATAATAATACTACAATAACTAACAACAACCACCACTACCACAATAACAGTAATAACCACCACAACAACAACAACACCTACAAGTTCCATCACAATTCGATTGATTCAGTTTTTCACTAAAGCAGCAAACAACCAACAACAACAACAGCAGCAGCAGCAACAGCACCAACAACAACCAACAACTACAGCAACAACAACAACAATAACAACAGCAACAACAACAACAGCAGCAGCAGCAGCAACAACAACCCACAGCACCAACGACAACAACAACAACAGCAACAACAACACCAACACCAACAACCACAGCACCAACAAATTATTTATTTATACCAACAAGAATGTTGTTCTAAATTTTAGGAGGAGGGTAGTGGGAGGGGGTAGGAGGGTAGTGGGGGAGGATATAGTGAGGGGGGAGGAGGGGTTATTGCACAGATCGATATATTGGGGAGAGGGGGGGGGGGGCGGGAGGGCAGGAAACACACAAACATGTACATCGACAA
>OZ024757.1:31409460-31411960 GCA_964016885.1 Eledone cirrhosa | reverse complement strand
TATAAACACACACAACTTTCTATTATATATATGTGTGTATGTGTATGCGTGTATGTGTCTATGTGTGTGTGTATGTGTATGTGTCTATGTGTGTGTGTGTGTATGTGTGTCTGTGTGTGTGTGTATGTGTCTATGTGTGTGTGTATGTGTCTATGTGTGTATGTGTCTATGTGTGTGTGTGTGTATGTGTGTATGTGTCTATGTGTGTGTGTGTCTATGTGTGTGTGTGTGTGTGTATGTGTCTATGTGCGTGTGTATATATATATATATATGTGTGTGTGTGCGTGGGTGAGAGAGAAAAAGAGAGAGAGAAAGAGAAAGAAAGAAAGAACGAGAGAGTGAGAAAGAAAGAACGAGAGAGAGAGACAGGCAGAGAGAGAGAGAGAGAGAGAGAGAGAGAGAGAGAGAGAGAGAGAGAGAGAGACAGGCAGACAGAGAGTGAGAGAGAGAGAGAGATCGAAAGAAGAAGACAAAAAAGAGCGAGTTAGAAAGAGAGGAATGGAGAAGAGAAAGAACGCGTGCGTGTCTTAAAAGGAAATAGATAGGAGACAGTGATGATGGGCGGTTTAGAGAAACGAGAGTCGGAAATGGTTAATCAGATCCGATTGTCTTCAAATAATCCTTTGACTATCACTAAACTCTCTTTTGAAATGGATTGAAACCTGACCAATAGAATTGAAACATTTACTTCAAGAATTCTTGAAACAACATCAAAGGAAAATAACTATTCCATATATATGTCCCTAGCAGTTGTTCTTGAAGACCCAGGTCAAATTTGTTCTCATGTGATCCCAGATCACAGTCATTGCGTTGCAACCCTTACTTTTGTTCAATGTCAAGTATGAAGGCCGTCAACTATGACGTTTGTAGAAAATAAAACAAATTTCTACAAATTTCATACTTGACGACATAAAATATACTCCAAGGGTCCTTAAAAGCACAGATCACTTTCATCCCTTTGGAATCCCTACTCTTGTTCAAACTATATAGTCCAGGGATTCTCAAAGGCCCAGATCTCATTCTTTGCCTCCTGATCTCATATCATTGTATCCTCTTGCAATCCCTTCTCTTGTTTAATGTATATAGTCTAGGAATTTTCGAAGACCCACATCCTATTCTTTGCCTCCTGATCTCAGATCATATTACCTCCTTGCAATCCCTTCTCTTGTTTAATGCATATAGACCAAGGATTTTTAAAGATCCCTTTCCTTCACTCGTGATCTCAGATCATATTATCCCCTTGCAATCCCTTCTCTTGATCAATGTATATGATCTAAGGGTTCTTAAAACCCAGGTCAAATTCCTTCCCTCGTGATCCCAGATCAGTTTCCACACGTACAATGTATATTCTCCAAGGGTTCGTAAAAACCTAGGTCACGTTCCCTACCTTGTAACCGCCTTCTCTTGTACAAACTACCGCATTTCCCGGCGTCGGAGACGCTACTTTTCCCCTAAAATAAGTCTCAAAAATCTACCATGCGTCCTGGAGGTTGTAGGTTGTTTATTATTTTTTTTCAAATTTTTGGTTGTTAAAATTAGGGCGCGTCCTCGAGGACGAAACGTCTTCGGCGCCGGGAAATACGCTATATAGTGCAGGGTTCTTAAAGGCCAAAATTACATCCATCCCCATGTAATCCCTTCTCTTGTTTTTAAAGACCCAAATCCCAACCCTTCCTACGTGATCCCAGATCACATTCATCCTCTTGCAATCCCTAGCGTCGATCAATATATATATAGTCCAGGGGCTTTTAAATATCTAGGTGACATTCATCCCATTGGAATCCCTGCCCTTATTTAATATATATGGTCCAAGGGTTGTTAAAGGACAGGTTGCATTCATCCCTTTCGAATACCTACCCTTGTTCAATATATATAGACCAAGTGTTCTTAAAGGCCCAGGTGACATTCCACCCCTTGCTAAATCCCTCTAAATTTCAGATGATTTTCAAAATGTTTGAAAATTATTAGAGATATGGAAAAAAAGGGCGCAAAATTATGCACTAAGCCAGTCATGGGAAAACTGCGGTTCGCGGGCCGCATGCGACCCGTTTGGCGTACTGAATGGCAAGCCTAATTTCTAAATTGACCTGAACTTTTTAGTATTGCAGCCCGCCTTATGATGAACCACATCTTATGCGGCCCAAATTATGATGAGCCACATCTTATGCGGCCCAAATTATGATGACCTACATCTTCTGCGGCCCACATCATAATGAACTACATCTTATGCGGCCCACATCATGATGAACCACATCTTATGCGGCCCAAATTATGAGCCACATCTTATGCGGCCCACATCATGATGAACTACATCTTATGCGGCCCACATCATGATGAACCACATCTTATGCGGCCCAAATTATGAGCCACATCTTATGCGGCCCACATCATGATGAACTACATCTTATGCGGCCCACATCATGATGGACTATATCTTAAGCGGCCCACTGCTGGAAAAGAGCTTCCCATACCTGTTCTAAACATTAGCTTAATAGTAGTT
>OZ024757.1:31384547-31394547 GCA_964016885.1 Eledone cirrhosa | reverse complement strand
TTATCTAAAACCATTTTTTGTTATATGGTCGTAATATAAATATACTCCTCTACCTTTTTTTTCCACAGAACTCCAGACAATCCTTTGCTGAACCCTTGAGTTCCATGGAACCCACTTAGGGAACTACTGCCTTAGATTGCTGGCTTATAGCCCCTTGCCTCAGCTAGTTGGCTTAAAACCAGCCTCAGCTAGTTGGCTTATAACCACTTGCCTCAGCTAGTTGGCTTATAACCACTTGCCTTTGCTTGTTACCTTATAACAACTTCATTAGCTTATTTATCATAGTTCCTCATAGAAGCACTAGCGACCTCTCGCGGAATGCTACGGTTCCAGGGGGAGATCACCGGTTGAGAAACGCTGCTCTAAGTATTAAGCCACACTCCTTCACGTAGTAATATCAATGTCGCCGAAAAATCTTTTAAACTGTAACTGAGATGAGATATTTATGGAAACTGACGTCGAATTTTTCACTGTTTCATGTTTGTTGGTGGTTTGTTTATTGGTTTGTGTATCTGTTGATTTGTTTTTGTTTTATCTTTAAAATAAATAAATAAATAAATAAATAAATGTGTTTGTGCAGTTTCAAATCTCTCACTCCCTTCCCCCTCTCTCACTATTTATCTACCTGCCTATCTATCTATCTACACTACCTATCTATCTAGAAAGATATATATTTATCTATCTATCTATCTATCTATCTATCTATCTATCTATCTATCTATCTATCTATCTATCTATCTATCTATCTATCTATCTATCTATCTATCTACCTACCTATTAACCTATCTACCTACCTACCTATCTATCTATCTATCTACCAACTGATTCTTTTATCAAATACCACTTTGGAAGAAGAATCAGGATGGAGAGAGAGGTGCTCCACCCCAGCAAGTTTTATGAAAGGTGGGTGAAAGTGGCGAGAATGGCCCGAGTGAATGGGCCTTCTCTCTATATCAGCCTGTAGGTTGAGGAAAAAGAGGAAGAGAGGAAGGGGGTACTCACTCTTCGTACTCCTGGAGATGAGGGTTGCACATTTTTTCGGGGGTATGTGTTACCCATATGTAAGGTTTCCCCCTATTGGGGAAAATCGATTAATTTTTCAATTGCATTTGTGATAGTATTTTACCCGTTTTTATTGTATGTAAACTTCCCACTTTGTATTTGTCCCCTTCTTTTGTGCCCCTGTGGCTCATAAAGAAACATATCTATCTATCTACCTACACACCTATCTCATTCTCTGTACATATATCCTCCCCCTCTCCCCCCCTCCCTCTCTTCCCCTACACACACGAATATATTGACTACAGTGGTAAAATACACATTTACTCACGCACGCGCACACACACACATTGATTACAAGCGTACAATATGCATATTCACACACACACACACACACACACACACAGAGGGTCGTCAAATATGGAATTTGTAGAAATTTTTTGTTTCACAAACTTCATACTTGACGACCCAATGTATATATATATATATATATATATATATATATATGTATATATATATATATAAATATATATAACATGTTTATAATGCACATATTCATACACACACACACATACGTATATATATATATTACAGGCTTATAATGCATATATATATATATATATATATATATATATATATATATATATATATATATATATATATATATATAAATATATATATAACACATATACGTTTATATATACACGTATATTACAAGCTTAAAATACATATACTGACAAACACACACATATTTAAACACAAACACACACACATATTTACACACAAACAGACTCGCTGATTACATGCCTATAGTATATATGTTTATAGTTTGATAGAGATATTTTCAATAGATATGTGCAGACAAGCCTGAAGGATGTCAAATAAATATGTATATACGTGTATATATATTTATATTTTCTTAAAAAGATGAAAACCAGAGAATGCATACACATACACCTGTGTGTGTGTATATGTATGTATATATATATATATATATATACATATATATATGTATATATATACATATTTATTTATATATATGTATAGACATATATATATATACATACATCTATATATATGTATATATATACATACTTATATATATGTATATATATACATATATATATGTGTGTGTGTATATGTATATATATATATAAATACTTATATATATATACATACATACATACATACACACACATGCGTGCGAGCTTGCATGTGTTTATTTGTATACACACAGACACACATTATATATATATATATATATATATATATATATATATATATATATATATATATAATCTTGTGGAATTATTTTTAAGAAAATTTCAAAAATGAAAAAAAATGAAAATAAGAGAAAATGTGACAATATCGTATAATTGAATAAATTCAGCCGACATCAACAGTTACAACAGCAACAACTACTAATACAACAATAACAACAACATCAACAACAACAACATCAACAACAGCAATAACAACAATAACAACTACAACAACAGTTAAAACAACAGCAACAACAACAGTGACAACTACAACAACAGTAACATCAACAACAGTGACAATAACAGCAGTAACAACAACAACAGTCACAACAACAACAACAACAACAGTAACAACAACAGTGACAACAGTCACAACAACAACAACAACAACAGTAACAACAACAGTGGCAACAACAACAACATCAACAGTAACAACAACAGTGGCAACAACAGTCACAACAACAACAACAGTAACAACAACAACAACAAGAGTAACAACAACAACAGCAACAACAACAGCAGTAACAACAACAGTGACAACAACAGCAACAACAACAACAACATTGACAACAACAGCGACAACAACAGCAGTAAGAAGAAGAACAACAACAACAGCAGCAGCAACAGTAACAACAACAACAGCGACAACAACAGCAACAACAGCAGTAACAACAACAGTAACAACAACAACAACAGCAACAACAACAACAACAGCAGCAGCAACTGCAGCAAAAACAACAACTTTAATTTTAACAAAACATAAATAATACTACACACACACACACACACACATACATAAATACACAGACATATATATATACACACACACACATAGATATACATATATTCATATATATACATACATAAATACACACGTGTATATACATATATGTGTGTGTGTGTGTGTGTGTGTGTGTGTGTGTGTGTGTGTGTGTGTGTGTGTGTGTGTGTGGGAGTGTGTGTGTGTGTTTGGGAGTGTGTGTGTGTGTGTGTTTGGGAGTGTGTGTGTGTGTGTGTTTGGGAGTGTGTATAAAGAGTAAGAAATGAAAATATAATTTTAAAGCTAAGAGCAGTCTTCGAGAGAAGCAATGGCGTCTTTGGAGATGGAATGGTAATTCAATATGATTTCTCAACCCCTATCGATCTATCCCTCTAACTGTCTCTCACTATAAATATATATATATATACCTGCCCATCTATCTATCACTCTATTTACCCCGCCCCCTCTCTCTACACACACGTGTGTGTGTGTGTGTGTGTGTGTGTGTGTGTGTGTGTGTGTGTGTGTGTGTGTAAAAGGTAAATAGAAATAACAACACAATCGGTACAGTATATGGAAGGGATATATTAGGGTAACGCTTGATATAGCAGGAAGAGGGTCTTAACGTTTCGGTCGCTAGTCCTTCATCAGAAGAAAGAATAAGAAATAAGATAGATTGAAGGGACGGACGGGGAGAGAGAGATAGAGGGGGGGGGGAGAGAGAAACGGCTTCTACAAGACTAGAACTGTTTCATTCGAAGGAAATCATCAGGAAAGTCTTGGGCTTTTCTATATTAAACATCATATACTCTACTATGTATTGAGTACTTTACTTACTGTGTTACCCCTAATTGAACTCGGTATACACACACACACACACACACACACACACACACACACACACACACAACGAACGAAAGCAAGCAAGGCAAAACGAAAAACAATTTTTTTAAAGAGGAAACCTTAAAAAATTATTTTTTGAAAATAAAAATACAAACGAAAGACACAGAACTCCAGGGTCACTGGCCGTTGAGATGGACTTTACATGACACTGGTCCGAGGTCAACTTTGCCTTTCATGATTTCAAGGTCAATAAAAAACAACAACAACAACAATGACAATATTAGTAACAACTGCAACAACAGTGACAACAACAGCAGCGACAACAACAACTGCAACAACAGCAAAAACAACAGCGGCATAAATGACACTATACACACATACATACACACACACACACACACACACAGTACATGCATATATACATGATGGCTGCAAACTCTGCTAAGAATATTGTAATCGCTTGTCAGATTATAGAGTTTAGTGCACTTTTAGGCTACGGCCAGCCACACGAACCCGTAACATATCCTGAACAAGCAATGCCTGTGCTTTGAAGGTTTTTTTCTAAAGTGGGGAAAGGTCTTGCACTTGACCAATCCCACTCTCTGAGCATCAAAAACACAACCCAAAAAGAAGAACTGGTCAACATCATCGGATGCTTCCGACGCCGCAGGTTTTTTTTCAGTTTCCCTCTCTTAGAAAAGTGTTGTGACAACAAATGTGAGCATTTCACTCCCAGGTATATATATATATATATATATATATATATATATATATATATATATATATATATATATATATATAAAAAAATTAAAAAAAAGTATTATTTGGATGGCCGTTGACTCTGCTGAGTTCCTCCGCCCTTTGCCTGGTCTTGTATTTCATCCCGCAGGGTGTCCAAATATCACCCTCCTCACCAAGCAAGCAAGCTTGGTGGGGTTGGCGGTTTGGTCGCCGAGGACCCGACCATGAGACAGGTTGTACTGGGTTACATGTTACCAGTAGAACTCGAGAGCGACCTGAAATAACACTATGCACACATGCATACATACACACAGTGCATGCATACATGCATATACACACTACACATACATACATAGTACCAGTCTAGTATTGGCGTCGATTCTTCTTCTATATACTTTTCTCATTTTCTCTCTCTCACTCTCTATTATTCCCTGGAAGAAATCTGCTGTACTCAGCCCTGGAGAGAGATGGGGGCTCCACCAGTTTTAAAAATGCTCTACAAACGCCGCATGTCAATATGGCACCCCTACGACTGCCCCAGAAATTATGGAACTAGAAAGAAAATTAATTGTACAATACTTACACTTTTATTAAAATTGATAATCCTTAACCCCATATTAAAATTAATTGGACAATCTTTGCTCTCCACACAAAAAATTTAATAAGACAATTCTAACGTACACGTTAAAATTAATTAGCCAATAAATTTTTTTTTCGACAATTGCACCATAAAATTGCACCATAAAATTAACAGGGTAATCTTTACTTATACATTAAAATTAATTGGTCAATCCGTACTTAAAATTAATGGGACAGTATTTACACACGTGTTACAATTAATTGTATAATATCGTGTATTTACCAGTTAAAATTAATGGGATAATATTTACTCACATTAAAATTAATTGCATAATCTTTACTGTCCCATTAAAAACAATATGACAATCTTCACTCACGCATGAAATTTAATGGGGGGGGGGGGGGGGGGGGCAATCTTTACCCACACGTTAAAATTAATGGGAGCAATCTTTATCCGCACGTTAAAATTAATGGTGCAATCTTTACTCACACATGAAAATTAATGGGACAATCTTTATTCACAGATTAATATTAATTGTAGATTCTCCTTTACTTACTCATTTCTGTACATCTTATCCATCAAGGCGACCATGATTAAATACCCTCTGTTTTTATTGATGCATTTGTAACATTGGCATTTGGTCTTCGTCCGCACATTGGCTATCAGCTTGTCCACCTTGGTAGCTAAATAGAGGGAAACAACAACAATAGTATTAATGATATATTTCTTTATTTGCCACAAGGGCGCACAAGAAAAGGGGACAGTACAAAGACATATCGCGGGGATTTTACATACAGTCGTGTAAAAAAAAGTTTTAACATGAAAATATAACAATCGAAAGCGCCAATAGGGGGGGGGGGGACGCGTTACAAATGGGTTGTTTTATACCCCGTAAATAGAACAACCGTCAACTCCAGGAGCATGTTGTGCAAGTGCTCCTTTCTACCTTTCGCTCTCTTCTTCAACCTACAGGTTTATATACAAAGGTGGACCAATCACTCGCGCCATTCATCCACTTTTCAGTAAATTTACTGGGGTGCAGTACCTCTCTCTCCATTCTGATTCTCCTTCTCAAGTGGTACCTAAAGAAGGGAATGAGTTGTTGTCCGGAGACGTGATATCCAGTCTTAACTAAAGAGGTCGTGTAAGTGTCGCGACAAAAAAAAGCACCCAGTCCACGCTGTAAAGTGATCGTGTAGGAAACACGGTAAAAAGGCTCCCAGTCTACACTGTAAATGTTGTTGGTGTTAGGAGGGGATCCAGCCGTAGAAAACCTGCCAGATACAGTAGTTCTATACGAGCGAGACACGGTCACCTGATCAATCTTGCTTCAAGTGGGAAATTCCTGTCTAACCCATGCTAGCGTGGAAGATAGACGTTAAACGATGATGATGAATAATTGTTTCTACTTTAAGCACAAGGCCAGTAAATTGAAGGGGAAAGTCGATTAAATCGACCTCAGTGCATTACTGGTACTTTACTTCATCGACCTTGTAAGGATGAAACGCAAAGCTAACCTCGACAGGGTTTCAACTCACAGCTTTGCCTTTCGATTAAACAAAGTACCAGTAATGCACTAGGGTAGATTTAATATATATCTACACACACACACACATATATATATATACATATTTATATATATCGAGTACTCTGGTGTGTTATGGTCCACCTGGTTTCTTACCACACTTTCTTTGTTATATATATATATATATATATATATATATATATATATGTGTGTGTGTGTGTGTGTGTGTGTGTGTGTGTGTACATATATATATATATATATATATATATATTTGTATAAATATATATATGTATATATTTGTATTTTTTTTTGTTTGCTATTCTTACCCTACTCCCCTTCTAATTCCCCTTCTCCCTCTCTCTCTCCCGCTCAACTCCCCTCCTCTCTCTCAATTACCCTCCCTCCTCTCTGTTTTGGTATATAATCCCAATATCCCCAATATTCCCAATCACCAATCATCCCCCCCCGCACTATCGATCTATACACTCACTCAATCACTCACTCACTCATGTCACCAACCAATATTATTGATCTCCCTCATTAATCAGTAGGTCTTTGACAAAGATGCCATGTCCTGTTCATTAGAAGACATTTTCAAAACGATAATCACCTCGTTTCACCGAGAAATGGACCAAGAATTTACAGCAGCAACAATAACAACATCAATAGCAGGACCAACAACAACAGCAGCAGCAGCAGAAACAATAACATCAACAACAGAAATAACAAGAACAGAATAACAGAAGCAATGACAACAACAACAGAAATAACAACAACAGAATAACAGAAGCAATAACAAGAACAGAAATAACAAGAACAGAATAACAAGAACAGAATAACAGAAGCAACGGCAACAAAAACAGAATAACAAAAACAGAATAACAAGAACAGAATAACAAAAACAGAATAACAGAAGCAACGACAACAACAACAGAAATAACAAGAACAGAATAACAGAAACAACGACAACAAAAACAGAAATAACAAGAACAGAATAACAGAAGCAACGGCAACAAAAACAGAAATAACAACAACAGAATAACAGAAGCAACGACAACAAAAACAGAAATAACAACAACAGAATAACAGAAACAACGACAACAACAACAGAAATAACAAGAAAAGAATAACAGAAACAACGACAACAAAAACAGAAATAACAAGAACAGAATAACAGAAACAATAACATCAACAACAGAAATAACAAGAACAGAATAACAGAAACAATAACATCAACAACAGAAATAACAAGAACAGAATAACAGAAACAATAACATCAACAACAGAAATAACAAGAACAGAATAACAGAAGCAACGACAACAAAAACAGAAATAACAAGAACAGAATAACAGAAACAACGACAACAAAAACAGAAATAACAAGAACAGAATAACAGAAACAACAACAAAAACAGAAATAACAAGAACAGAATAACAGAATCAACGACAACAACAACAGCAAAAGCAATAACATCAACGACAGAAATAACAACAACAGCTACAGAATCTACAACAACAGCAGCAGCAACATCAGAAACAACAACAACAGATTGCACGGCAACAACACAATCTACAGCAACAACAACAACAGCAACAAAAGCAATAACAACAACAACAGAAACGATAACAGGACCAAGAATTTGAAACAACAGCAGCAACAGCAACCATAACAACAGCAACAACAACAACAATTCTACAACAAACACAATGAAGATTCGTCTGTGGATGCCGTTGTTATTGTTATTGTTGTTGTCCTTGTAGTTGGTATTATAGCTATTGTTAGGGCGGTGGATTGGCAGTATCG
This sequence comes from Eledone cirrhosa, assembly GCA_964016885.1. Lineage (NCBI taxonomy): Eukaryota > Metazoa > Mollusca > Cephalopoda > Octopoda > Eledonidae > Eledone > Eledone cirrhosa. The sequence goes on along the minus strand of OZ024757.1, from coordinate 31,386,033 downwards.
GTAGAGGGTCGGACGCCATGCTTTGACGTATAGAGTTACGGCCCTTGCCATTCTGAGTTCAAATTCCGCCAGGGTTAACTTTGCCTTTCATCCTTACGGGGTCGATAAAATAAAGTACCAGTAATGTACTGGCTAATTGCTGGCCTTGTGCCAAAATTAGAAACAATTATTGCTATTGTTACAATTGTTGTTGTTGTTACAGTTGTTACAGTTGTCACAGTTGCTACAGTTGTTGTTACAGTTGTTACAGTTGTTGTTACAGTTGTTACAGTTGTTGTTACAGTTGTTGTTGTCACAGTTGTTACAGTTGTTACAATTGTCGTTGTTACAGTTGTTGTCACAGTTGCTACAGTTGTTGTTACAGTTGTTACAGTTGTTACAATTGTCGTTGTTACAGTTGTTGTTACAGTTGTTACAGTTGTTGTTACAGTTGTTGTTACAGTTGTTGTTACAGTTGTTGTTGTTGTCACAGTTGTGGTTGTTACAGTTGTGGTTGTTACAGTTGTTACAATTGTTGTCGTTACAGTTGTTGTCATTGTTACAGTTGTTGTTGTTACAGTTGTTGCTACTGTATTTTACACTACAATTTTCATATATTTTTTGGATTAAAAAGTTTTATACTAGCTTCTGCATTCGACAGTGCATGCAAGGATAAACACACACACACACGCGCGCACACAGAGACACACACACATACACACGCACACAGCCACGCACACACAGACACACAGACACACACACACACAGGCATTTATATTCATATACGCACCCATATATACACCCACATATATTCAGACATATCTGCAGAACACACACACACACATATATATATATATATACATTTGTGTGTGCAAGTACCTGTCTGTATAGTGTATTTGTTGGTGTGAAGATGTGAGAGTTGGTGTGTGTGTTTGTATATATATATATATACACAAACATACATATATACGTATATATATACGTATATATATATGTATATACATATATACACACATAAAGACATACATATTATATACATATATATACACACACATATATATATATTATATATACACACACACATAAACACATACATATTATATATATATATATATACAAGAATATATATACGTGGTCCGTAAACAAACATACGTATATACATATACACATATATATACACACATACACACGACAGCAAGACATGCAGACAATTATATTGACATGCAATTGTTCAGATACATATCTGTAGGCTGCACTGTATAACTGCACCTGCACATCTATCTATCTATCTATCTATCTATCTATCTTTCTATTTGTCTGTCAAATCAATCTATCTATCTATCTACCCACCCATCTAATCGTCTATCTACCCACATATCTATCTATATATCCTCCCCCCTCTCTCATATATATATGTATATATATATATATATATATATATATATATATATATATAACGGAAGAAATGTGGTAAGGAACCAGGTGGACCATAACGCACCAAAGTACT
>OZ024757.1:31364547-31367047 GCA_964016885.1 Eledone cirrhosa | reverse complement strand
TTCTCCATATATATATATGCTTGCGTCTGAAGCAAACTCCTTAACCACAAAGCCATTTCGGTAAGCTTAAATTCTTACAGGACAGTATTAAAATATTACTTATTGATTAATTATACAAGCTACTCGAACTGTGCGTGTGTGCGTTGATATTTTCTCTCTTTCACTCACTGCTTCCGTCTCTCTCGCTCTCCCCATCTCTCAATATTATAAACAAATAGGAGCCCATACGTTGACCTCCTCGCGGCCCCGGTAAAGAGGTGGTCCTAGGCTCAAGGACATCAGAAGTATCCTCGACCGCAAACCTCTTGGAGAACGACAGGTGCCTCGGTCTCTCTCGCTCCCCCCATATATTTTTATATTCAAATGGGAGCCCATGCCCTGACCTCCTCGCTGTCCCGGCGGACAGAATAGAGGAGGTGTTTCCCCGGAGGATGGTGCGGGAAACGCGTTGGAAGTGCTATTCCAAGTCGCGAGGATCACACCCTCGGGTAGCCAAATCCGTGTCGAGGGTGGTGAGTAAGGAAGTGGTCCTAGGACCAAGAACATCAGAAGTCAACACTGCTATGGGCTCGACCACAAACCTGTGAGAGAGCCACCGATGTCTGGAGAGATTGCCCTCCTCGGCCCGATGTGCAACAGACTGCAGCAGGTTGCCACTGGAGAGAATGTCACTGTATGTGGCATCCCAGATGAGGGGTTTACCGCCGCGGAACGGGTAGATGGTATGTCGTCTGGCCATTTGCTAATATTAGTTCCTACACACACACACACAATGTACGTCATACACACACACACACACACAATGTACGTCATACACACACACATGATGTACGTCACACACAGAGCATACGTTATATATTCTCGACCTTCCCAATTGAGTACATTTTTATGACTTATCTGAGCAAACATAGGAAACGTTTATATATATATATAAATATATATATATATAAGCATATATATATATGTGTGTGTATCTATCTATATATATGTCTCTCTCTCTTTATATATATATATAAGCATATATATATATATATATGTGTGTATCTATCCATATATATGTCTCTCTCTCTTTATATATATATATAAGCATATATATATATATATATGTGTGTGTATCTATCCATATATATGTCTCTCTCTCTTTATATATATATATAAGCATATATATATGTGTGTGTGTATCTATCCATATATATGTCTCTCTCTCTTTATATATATATATAAGCATATATATATATGTGTGTGTATGTATCTATATATATGTCTCTCTCTCTTTATATATATATAAAAGCATATATATATATATATATATATATATATGTGTGTGTATCTATCTGTATATATGTCTCTCTCTCTCTTTATATATATATATTAGTATTAAGGGTACTATTTATGGTTATGTATGCAATAAAACCTTTAATGGTAATATATTATATATACACAAACCCTAAATAGTGATAGTAAATAGTTGCTCCGAAGAATCCAAACCTCGGTTTGGAGGAAACAATTGTAAGCAAATAAATGACTTAAACTGAACTTTGATTATTGTAATCTCTCTCCCTCTCTCTCTCTCTCTCTCTCTCTCTCTCTCTCTATATATATATATATATATATATAAAGTGCTCAAGCACACAAATGCTATAAAGGTAGCTTATAAAATAGGGTGGATACCATTAAAAGATAAGAAAAGAAGTTGCCATCGGCAGCTATGAGGGATTGAACCCCATATCTTCAAGATACCAGCTAGAATATCTATATCTATGTATATATATATATATATATATATATATATATATATATATATGTATGTATGTATAGGAAAAGAGTCAGGACCCCGACGGCTGAGCTCCGGCGACGTTTTGACAGCTAGTTTGGATCTAGCTGTCGAAACGGCTGGAGCTCAGCCGTCGGGATCCTGACTCTTTTCCTACTACCCTAAGTATCGAGTACTCTGGTGCGTTATGGTCCATCTGGTATCTAACCATACCTTCTTTGTTTATACATATATATATGTATATATATATATATATATATATATATATATATATATATATATATATATATATATATATATATGTGTAATTTTTTAATTTTTAAGACATTTTATGACATTATGTGCATCATGTGTTCTGTCTGTTTCCATATAGCGCTGGCCTCGGGACCCCCTGCTGGTCCTTTAACCTTGTTCTGGTGACGCAGCTCGATGGAGCATGCAACTACTGATATACTCTTGTTTATAGGCTCTGATGATTCCTGCCATGGTGTATGGATGAAACACTGTTAGCTAATAAAACAATGTATTTCTAAGCACTCTTTGGTTATTCCTATAACTATAACGGCTCTGTAGTATACTAGTTATCCTGCATTGAGCTAAAACCACACTGTCATACCAAGGGCAATATATCTGCATGTCTGGGCATTTTGATAGACTTGTCAACGAAACTATATATATATATATATATAAAGAAAAAGAGATGAAATCAAAAATGCAACTGAATGC
>OZ024757.1:31352047-31357047 GCA_964016885.1 Eledone cirrhosa | reverse complement strand
TATATACATACATGCACACATATATATATGTACGTATGTATTCACCGAACATTTATTATAATGCTCGGTGTGTTTGTAAAAAAACATCCCGAATTAGGCCGTACAGTGTCTAGCAACCATCGTTGCTCATTTGTTCAACACTGACAAAGGAATGCTGTACTAGTTTCAAGGTTATTAGCTATCGTCAGCAACGTATACTTTCCTGTGCACCCGGCCGATTAACTCACTCGATATGCAAATTAGGCTGCTCAGCCGTTAATATGCATAAGGAAAGTATATACTTTCAGACGTTCAATCATCTGGCAGGAAGGTATATGTTGCTGACGATAGCTAATAAGCTTGAAACTAGTACAGCGTTCCTTTGTCAGTGTTGAACAAATGAGCAACGATGGTTGCTAGACACTATACGGCTTAATTCGGGATGTTTGTTTACAAACACACCGAGCATTATAATAAATGTTCGGTGAATCCATACGTACATATATATATGTGTGCATGTATGTATATTTACATACTACTGTACGTCTGTATACATATATGTATGTACGTATACATACTTATATATATATATATAATTATATGAGTATAAAGTGTCCAAGCGCAGAAATGCTGTAAAGACTATAAAATACAGTGAAGACCCTTAAAAGACGGGAAAAAATTTGCCAACGACCGCTACGTGGAATTGAAACCCTATATCTTCCTAGCCGCTATCTGGAAAATATGGGGTTCAATTCCGCATGGTGGTCGTTGATAAATTCTTTTTCCGTCTTTTAAAGGTGTTCACCCTATTTTATAAGCTATTTTTATAGCAATTCGGCGCTTAAGGACTTTCTTTATACTTATATAATTACACATATTCTCATCGCTTCAAAAGCCGACTTTTCGTCAAATCGGACCGAGGAAACAATGTTTCCATTGGTCTTTCCAATTGCTAATACTATCTATCGGTCACAACTCCAGGTAGAAGGAGCAACGTGAAATAAAGTGTCTTGCCCAAGGACATAATGCATCGCCCGGTCCGAAAATTGAACTCACAACATCACGATTGCGAATCCAATATATATATGGGCGAATTATCTCCAAGAATGTAGGTTAGACTACTTTGCGTTTCGTTTCGGCTCTCTGAGTTCAAATCCCGCCGAGGTCAACTTTGCCTTTCATCCATTCGAAGTAGATAAAAAAGTACCAGTGGAGTACTGGGGTCGATTCTTCCTCTATATCACTTTCTCACTTTCATTCTCTTACTCTCTCTCATACCTTCTTTGGAATAAGTCTCCTGTATTCAGACCTGCAGAGGGGATGGGCTCTGCCAGGTTTTGAAATGCCATAGAGGTGCCGTATATCAATACGGCGCGTTATCGACTCCTTCAGGAGTTACGGGACGGGACTATACAATACAATACATATATAATTGTTTCTACTATAGGCACAAGGCAGAGCAATTTGGGGAGAGGGGAAAGTCGATTAAATCGACACCAGTGCATTACTGGTACTTTATTTTATCGACCCTGTAAGGATGAAAGGTAAAGTTAACCTCGACGGGATTTGAACTCAGAACGTAAAGGGCCGTAACACTATGCTGCAAAGCATGATATCCGACGCTCTACCGATTCTGTCAATCCACCGCCCCTTGCCAAATACATATATAATAACATGGTAACACAACAACAACAACATTCTATGATGCTTACCTTCTGCGTTTGTCAAAAGTTTATCTGGATCACAGAGCCACGAAGGTTTCGTTGATTCTCGGCCACATCTCTCCTGTTCCGTCCGTGGGTTTGGATAGTCGTGATGGTACCAGTAGGACGGTTTCTCTTCTGATCTACTCAACTGAACGACGCTCACAATCAAAGAAAATAACAAAACGTTACTCGCTAACGACATCTTCGTTTGAAACCAATAAAAACCAAATCGAAATTCTCCAATCGAAGTATCAAAAAATCAACCACATTTCACCTTGCTTGATCAGTGAAATCAGTCAGTGAAATTCACTGTTTTTGAGGGTTTTTTTTTTATTTTGTCTTTTCTGGTTTGGATTTTTTTTTTTTTTATTCAATCAGTTTTCGATTTTGTTTTGATTCGCAGATTTCTATGTTGTTTTATTTTACTTTTGAAATTTTATTTGGTCTGATTTCCACTGTTTTCTTTGACGAAAACTTTTAAAATGCCTAACCTACAAAGAGAGAGAGAGAGAGAAAATCAACTATGTATTATGTACGTATGTACCTCTTTGTATATACAGGGTGTACCTCCCAAAATGTATACACACTTTGATTACCTGTACAGGCAATATTTATTAGAATGCTGTTGAAGTGTGTATACATTTTTGGGGGTCGCCCTGTATAAATCTTTGAATGTTTAATAACATTTATATAATGACTAAGACTATACAGATACATGCAAGACTAATAAAAGAAGAAAAAAATAATGAGAAGGAGAGAACAACAAGGAAGAAAGCCCGGGGGAGGGGATACCATTAAAGTAAAAAAGGAGGAATAATAAAAAGGAAAATGGTGGGGGGAGAACAGCCCCACTGAATCAAACACAAGGGGCGTAGGAGCTTCCCTCTAATATATCTAAAGCAATCAAGCCAGCACACTCGCAGGTTTGTCACGAGTCGTTCCTTCTTATGACAGTGATTCCTTCTTATGTAGAGTAAGTCGCTAAATTACGAACGAGTTTACGTTCCAAGAGGCTGTCAGTTGATTTGTTCGTAAATTGATCGTCTAACACAGTACGTCCCAGTAAGACCATATATATTACATTGATACTACAGGTTTCTATATGAGTGATATATATACAGTATATAGAAGTATATATAACATGTAATATAAAGGTATATATATACAGTATATAGATATATATATATAACATGTAATATAGAGGTATATATAACATGTAATATAGAGGTATATATACAGTATATAGAGGTATATATAACATGTAATATAAAGGTATATACGCAGTATATAGAGATATATATATAACATGTAATATAGAGGTATATATAACATGTAATACAGAAGTATATATACAGTATATAGAGGTATATATAACATGTAATACAGAAGTATATATACAGTATATAGAGGTATATATAACATGTAATACAGAAGTATATATACAGTATATAGAGGTATATATACCATGTAATATAAAGGTATATATACAGTATATAGAGATATATATATAACATATAATATAGATGTATATATATAACATATAATATAGATGTATATATACAACATATAATATAGAGGTATATATACAGTATATAGAGATATATATATAACATGTAATATAACATAGTATATAGAGGTATATAACATGTAGTAGTGAAAATAAATACTATAAATCTAATGACAATAAATTGTTAAAGAAAAAATACTTTTTCAATTCTCTTTTCTTTCTTCGCGAGACTGTTCGTACGGTGGAGACTTGCTGTATTCTAATATGTATATATTCGTACGGTGGGGACTTGCTGTATTCTAATATGTATATATTCGTACGGGGGGACTTGCTGTATTCTAATATAGAAACAAAGTTCCAGCCACGGAATTGAGACACAAAAACAGCAACAACAACAACAGCAGTAGTAGCAGCAGCAGTGTGAACAGATACATTCCTTTTCCGTCAAGACTTCATTAACTTTTTTTAAAGTTTTACTTGGAAATGATTCTGCCAGGAGTTACGACTGGTGTCCCGGGTCTCAAATAACAGGGGGAGATGTTGGAATAAACGAGGGGGGGGGGGGGGGGGGGTTGGAATAAGTGGGGGTGGAAAATCAGTTGATTTTTTTTTTTTAGAAACGAGAATTAATCGTTTAGTTTACAAATTGAGACGCCAACCCAGCCTATTTATTTCATAACGTAAGCGATTTCTAATAATGTACTTTTTTGCCATGTATAATGTTTTTTTTTTTTACTGTATAAAGAAAATTAATTGTCGCAGGAATGCTACCACTTAAAATAAAATTTCGCTGGAGATAGATTAGCAAAATTTAATAAGAGCGAGAGGGGGGATGGGACACTTATTCGAGATTCGGAGTAGATCGTATCAGCAATAGAAAGACTAATTGAAGCATTGTTTCCTCGGTCCGATTTGACGAGATACACTCTGGAAGCGAATGAGGTCTAGAGATCTTGCCGAGCGAACTTTATGGAATGGAAAGTGGGGGTAAACGGGGTCGATAAAATATAGTACCAGTAATACACTGGTGTCCATTAATCGACTTTCACCACCGCCCTACCCCTACAAAAAATATAACTGTTGGCCTTGTAGCTAAATCAGAAACCATTACCATGCAGTATCAGTAGAGGGTCTGACACCATGCTTTTCAGCACAGAGTCACAGCCCTTTACGGTCTGAGTTCAAATCCCACCGAGGTTAACTTTGCCTGTCATCCTTACGGGGTCGATAAGATAAAGTATACACTGGGATAATTGCTAGCCTTGTGCCAAAAGTGGAAACAATTATTATCATTACATATGCAGATTGGTTTCCATACAATGCAATGGAAGTAGAAAGATTGAATGTATGGAAGGCTGACAGAGTTGATGATGTCATGTTGTGAAAACATAACAACAATAAATATTTATAACAACACTGAAATAATTATACAACAACAACAAGTATAGCAGTAACAACAACACTATTGAAATAATTGTGCAGTAATACAACAACAATAATAAAAATAATGATAACAACATCAAACAAACAATATCAACAATAACAACAACAGCCATAACAATAACAACAACACTGCTAAAATAATTGTATAGTACATATACAACAACAATAATAACACCAACACTATCAACAACAGCAAAATATAACAACAACAATAATAATAACAACAACACTACTGAAATAACTATACAGTATATTTACAACAACAACAACAATAACGAGCCCCCCCCCCCTCCTCATTTATGTTGAGAGAGTACAAATGTTTTACATAGAAGATGAAGGGGAGATAATTGAGTTAAGTGATATTT
>OZ024757.1:31347047-31349547 GCA_964016885.1 Eledone cirrhosa | reverse complement strand
GTGTGGTAAGCAACCAGGTGGACCATAACACACCAGAATACTCGATACTTATATATATATCATATATAATATATGTGTGTGTGTGTGTCGTAAGCATGCTTACATTTATGTATCTGCTATGGTAGAGCGAGAAATAAAATTCTAATATGCACACACACAAACACATATAATATATATATAAATATATATATAAATATATATATATATATATATATATATATATATATATATATATATAATATTAATAAATGGAAAATATCTTTGTAAAACCATATTTATTTTATTATACGTATTTCAAGGGTACTAATATTTAAGTACGCTATCTTCAGATAAAACAAAATAATTGGTGTAAAATATAATAATTGGTGTAAAAATCTTCAGGTGAACTTCATATTATAAGTTCATTGAGGATAAATACTCCGGATAAAGCCGTTGAGTGCTTCTAATCTGTTGTAAAATTAACTTTGTTGAATAATCAACAAACCAAATAACTCATTGTTTATATATATATATATAAATATATATATATATATATATATATATATATATATATATATATATATATATGAATGTATATATAGTGTATTTTGCAGAGCACCAATTCTAATATATATATATATATATATATATATATATATATATATATATTAGAATTGGTGCTCTGCAAAATACACTATATATATATATATATATATATATATATACACACACTCATATATATACACACATACACACACACACACATATATATATATATATACACACGCATACTTACACACATTGTAATACAGTTTAGTGTGTTACACATGATACTAGTTAGAAACTACACAGTTACTTGGTATCTATATAACAACACAACCTAACTTGTACCTAAACTAATTAATTATTTAATTAAACAATAATTAAATAACAAGTTGTGTATGAAAGTACGGGTTACGTAGTATTTAGTTATCTATAAAGGACTGTATGGGGGCTGAAGGGTTTGGGTGTGGTGGTAGTTGAAAACGTTAGGCTGGATTAGATCGATGATTGATGTGTAACAGTTGCGTCTGATTGATTCTTACGAGAGAGGAGAGAATAGAAAGAAAGAAAGAAAGAAAGAAAGAAAGAAAGAAAGAAAGAAAGAAAGAAAGAAAGAAAGAAAGAAAGAAAGAAAGAAAGAAAGAAAGAAAGAAAGAAAGAAAGAAAGAAAATGTGAAGGTGAGGTGAGGTGTTGTGGAGAAGGGGGAGCAGGATGAAAGGGAAGATAGGAGAGGGGAAGGCGGGGTGGGAGGCGGAGGGGGGTGGGAGATGGAGGGGGGGAGAAGTGGAGAAGGAGGGATGGAGAAAAGATATGGAGGAGGAGGTGGATAAGGGGCTGGGGTGAAATGAGGGGGGGGGGGGGTGAGGCGTGGAGGTGGATGCGATGGAGCAGCAGGTGGAGGAGGATGAAAGGGTGGATGGGAGAAGGAGGGGAAGCAGGATGGGAGGAGGAGGAGGAGGAAATGGTGGGTGTGGTGGACGTCGTGAGGGATGAGGAGTGTATGATGGGGGGGAGGGGTGGAACAATGAGAGAGATGGAGCAGGATAGCGGAGGGCGAGTATGAAGGAGGAGGAGATGGAGGAGAAGGGGATGGAGGAGAAGGGGATGGAGGAGATGGAGGGGATGGAGGGGATGGGGATGGAGATGGAGGGGTGGGGGAAGTTGTTGATAGCTAATGCAACTATTTTTTTTTTTTTAAATTCTTATTGATTGAGATGATGATGATGATAGTGGTGGTGGTGGTGGTGGTGGTATGGTTAAATGGTGTTGATGGTGGTGATGTTGTTGGTGTTGATTGTGTTGATGATGATGATGATGCTGATGGTGTTGATGGTGGTGATGGTGATGATGGTGGTGATGGTGGTGATGGTGGTGATGGTGATGATGGTGGTGATGGTGGTGATGGTGATGATGGTGGTGATGGTGGTGATGGTGCTGATGGTGGTGATGGTGATGATGGTGATGATGGTGGTGATGGTGGTGATGGTGGTGATGGTGATGATGGTGGTGATGGTGGTGATGGTGGTGATGGTGGTGATGGTGATGATGGTGATGATGGTGATGATGGTGGTGATGGTGGTGATGGTGGTGATGGTGATGATGGTGGTGATGGTGGTGATGGTGGTGATGGTGGTGATGGTGATGATGGTGGTGATGGTGGTGATGGTGATGATGGTGGTGATGGTGGTGATGGTGGTGATGGTGGTGATGGTGGTGATGGCGACGATGGTGGTGATGGTGATGGCGACATTGGTGGCGATGATGATGATGATATGGTTAAATGGTGTTGATGGTGGTAATGGTGGTGATGGTGGTGATGATGGTGATGACGACAATGGTGGTGGTGGTGGTATTGATGGCGGTGATGATGATGGTGGTGTTGATGGTAATGATGAGGATGATGGTGGTGGTGGTGTTGATGATGATAATGATGATAATGACGGCAATGGTGGTGGTGTTGGTGGTGGTATTGATGGT